>WTSP01002735.1:28852-42790 GCA_025331215.1 Actenoides lindsayi
GAGAACAGGCTGCTAACTTCAGACAGTGCAGTTAGTCAGGAGAACTGAGAAGGAAAGTAAAATCACTGAACAGAATTAGTTCTGTTCTCACTCACCAGGACAGTGTTTAATCAATACAAGGCCATAAAGAGGGAGACACAGTTTAGCTTTTTTCTTCTTCAGCATCATGGTTTTCTAATTCCAAGATACATTTCAGGTGATTGAGAGGCACACCAAGAAATAAGAACAACTGCTTTCTGTAATAATTGTCATTCATTCTGGAAATGTTAGATAAACTACATTCACCTAGAGCTACTCTACTGTGTAAATCAGGATCATCTTAGATTTAAAACTTAACATTATGGCAAGAACTGCTTAAAAATATCAGCAAAATTAGTCTGCTCAGAGACCAGGTACTGCATAGCACTGATATTCAAATTATACTGCGTACTGGTACTTTGCCAACACAATAATTATGTCAGTTGCAACATAACCACAGATATATTTTATGTGTTGTATATAGCCAATTGAGCAGGTGGTTATATTAGTCTCCTATGCAAAATAGTTAAAAAAAGAAGATTCACTGCCTGCATTTCTCTGAACACTGCCTGAGGGGCAGAACAAGGAGTGGTGCACAACCAAGCCTTTTTCAGCCCTCACTCTCAAGCTCATTGACACTAATCAAGGAAGGACACCAAGGAGATAGATGATGAAAGCTTTTCCCAGGCTCTTTTGAGCTGATTTGTTTCAGAAACCACTTCAAAAAATGTGGTCAGGCACACACCTCTTTGTTTTACATCTGTGGAGCTGCATCTGCAAGTATTCTCCCTCCCCCTCACCTTCTCCAAACCCTCTCTCCTGGGCTGGCTGGTGCGAACTGGAACCTGACTGCATGGCTTTTCATATGTGAATCTTTTACAGAAAAGACACTATTATACCTTTTTTTTTTTCCTCCTAGGGACCATCTTAAGGATATTCTAACCAGCATTACATAAAGCATCCAAAATACAGAGCCAGCCAATCACAGCAAATAATCTAAAACTTGTACTACTCTTTTAAAGCGAATTCCCATCTATTACAAGTGATGGGTGGGAACCACAGTCTTGGATAGCTCAGTGGGCTATATCTGGTTCTACTCTTTAAAAACTTCCACTAGTCTGCAGACTTCCCCTTATTCACATCTATCTTCTACATTTAGAATAAAAAGACAAGTATGAATCTTAATACTTTGGCCTTCAGGACACAGGAGATGGACTAAATGGTATGCTGCAGCTTCACTCTGTCTGTGGGGTCTGTGTTGCACACACTCTGGATTTTCCTGGTCTCTGAAAGACCTGGAGGCTTGAGGGTTGCTACTATTTCAAATTCAGCTGGAGCCTGATATAGGCCTGCAGTTAAATGCTAAGCATTTTTTCGGTCTGTGGGAAGGGTGGGTCTGAGAATATTGACAGAGATGAGAAAGGATAAACGCAGATCTATTTATAGACGTCTATTTTAATGAAAGACCATAAGGATTCTATATTTCACCTTGTTTACATTAGTTCATTTCTAGGACGGAAAGAATAAAAAGTAAGGCTTGAGAGCATGGGATCATGCTTCACCTCCACTTGCTGACAGTTTTGCCTGAGCAAATCCATCATGGCACATGGTGTGCAATAACAACAGATGCTTCTGTGAGAGCTGGTCAGATTTCTGCATACATAGACATTAACCAGAATTATACACGCAGAGTGTTTCACTCTCGCTTTGCTGCATGGTAACATCTGACACTGCTCAGTCCTTCCCCTTTTCTATTCGGAAATTTCCCTCAATTGCACGGTGTCTAATGCAACAGCTAAATACGGCCTTACTGTGTCTAACTCTGGTGTGGGTTGGTGACAATAATATTCAGGATATATATATGCTAATTCTGGCTTAACCTTGGGCCACAAGACTGCGTGACAAATATGCAGAGGACCAAGTAAGTGTTTGGAGGGCTATAACTTGTAGCTGCCGCAGTTGACGCGCATTGCCGTTCAGAAAGCCCCTAAGGATTCCCATATAGCTAATGCGCTGCCCCCTGAAATCTTGCTGGCAAGGACTCACTCAGTTTTAGGACCATTGGTCTTTCTCAGGACAGTTACATGTCTGCTTTTTTTTTCCAACCAGTACTTGCCCTTTTTATTGCACAGTACTATAAAATGTCAGTATTGACAGCCCTTTAAAATTCATCTGCGATTTACAGCAGAAGAGAGATTTGCACAGGATTAATGACTGGAAAACTGTTAATCAATCTCATTAATAATTATCTGGAAAGTAACTCTGATATCACTGATTCAGTCCAGAAGAAAAGAGGAATCATACTTTGCTTCTTATTTAGGAAGCTAGACAGAACTAGTGAGGCAATTACCCAACTCTGTAAGTATCTACAATTACATCTGAGAAGAAACAGCAGAATCACCCAGATATCTACAAGAGACCCTGAAGTGTGAACAGGATTTAGAAAATGGATTACTTCTTTTACATTACCCATTTTAGACTCACCAATAACTAATTTACTCTTACATTTGCAGCTAACAAACTGTAACAAGGAGGAATATTTTGCAAATTCTGGGGAGCAGGAACTGTTGTAGCTCTAGGAAAAGCAGCAGCTGAGATGCACTGTGTATATGGCCAACATGTGTAAACCAAACATTACAAATCAGACTAAATATAAATGGTGCTTAAGAAATGGCACACACACAGACTCTTCACAAGTACTTCTCTAATTCTGGAAACCCCTCAAGGACTTGCACAAAAAACACACGCTGAATGATTAATAGGGAAAACTCATCTGTCAATGCATTTATTTGCAAACATCATGCTTCACTGTCTCTGACTTACAAATCTACACATTACTTCATCCCAGTAATACCATTATAAGGTTGCATGCTATTGACCAAGGTTAAATAGCACTCATTTTATTTCAATCTATAAACTGAAGCCAATCAACATGCCTTGATATCACTACCTCAAATTCTCAATAGGCCTGAATAATAGAGAAGAGGTAAATCAAAGCTAACTACTTTAGCTCCAGCCAGTCTGTCTCCACTCAAAGAATTCATTCAGCTGGGAAGCACATCAAAATTTATAGCATAGACTTTTACTATGAAAGGCTTTAACACTATGAGGAATCTTACACTCATGCCTTGAAAGCCAATAATATGACACAGAGCCTATATTTGCACTGTCCTGCAGGAGTGCTCAGTGTCTGACTACAACAGCAAACAAAAGCATTTATTAGCCTGTGAATCTTATTTCATCTGTGTACACTGACACTGGATTTGTTTTCCTCAAAGCTGAAAACAACAAAAGATTAGAAATGGTAACTGCTCCAGCTTTTTAATTCTACTTCCAGCTGAGAGACAAGAATCACGGAATACTGAGACAAATCCCCATCAAAAAGCTGGGCAACACAGCCCTGTGTTTCCAGTGTCATAACTAAGCAACACGGAACATAAACATTCTTGCACAGAGAATACAGAACAAATCTCTTTTCCTAGACAGTGAAATTAATGTCCTTTCAGGTTGAAGAAGAGAAGCAAGATTGCAAATATTTATATTGCTGGCAACTTCATGTATTAACTTTTGATATTACCAGTGATGATACAAAAGACCTGAGTATCTGAATTAACCTCTTACTGTGAAACAATAGTTATCTTGTTTGGACAAAGTCACGCATCTTTTAAGAAAGACCCTTGAGTGCATCAGAAATAGCAAAATTCTACCCTTGATTTATCTTTCAATCATAAGTTTAATTTTATTGAATATCCCTCATGAGAGACACACATGGGTAAAGCAATGCATAGGATATACATGTTTCACTGTGTTTCCCTTTGTTTTTGGACAAGTGAAAATCTGATGAATTAGTCCCACAACATTTTTCCATATTGATGTTCAGTCAGATGTACAAGGCAGTTGCACAGTTGTTGGAGTGAATGCCCTCTGAAACTTCTGTATTGCTCTCTTTGGCAAAGACAGAATGTTAGTAAAACAGATAACTCTCCCTCATGAATGTAACAAGGTTCTGTTTGGCAAACAGGAAGGACATGAGATACACTGATCTTGAAAGGCATTTTACTTTGAAAAAGAAAGATTTCTTTTAGACCTACAATATTCAGACTGTCCCAACATTCTTTACACCCAGAGAGGATGAAAAGCCATCAAAGATATGGTCTACATTTTGTGGAGCAGCGAAAATCATTGCGATTTGCAGAACGTTAATTGCTTAAGATTGCAACCCAGAAGCAATGAAGGATCTTTGCTGACCCTCTTCTATATCACTGAGTAATAATTGTATCAGATATGTCAAGTCAGAAGTACAACCTATTGGAGGGATGCTCAAACAATAGGCACTTTCTCCGATCCTTAGTGGATGGGAAAACAACCTTGCATTAATGTAGTAGGAACCTTGATGCATTCAGGAGTAATCAACTCACAGCATGTTATGATATGGATCGTGTGATTTCACAGAGAACTACAATAGTTTTTCAGGTTTCTGCTATCCTAGACAAAACAGGATAATGTTGTATTTAAGGAAGCAGGGCTTCCAGGTGTAGTTATATTTACTTAGCATTTCACTTGCTTTGTTTCTTTATTTAAGGTTTAGTATTTATCTTGTGAAACTCTTCTGTGTTTTGTTGGTTGGGGTTTTTTAATCAATTTGGTAATAATATTTACTCCTTTCCTCTTCCCATCCAGAGAAGTTCATTAGTTCAATCTCCTGTTGCTAATTAAGTTTGCTTAAGAACATCTAGATAAGGAAGTTGTGTTTAGAACTTTAAAAATGTACTAGCTAGTAATAGATAGCAAGTTTAGGTTTGATTAACCATCACAGCACCCTTTCAAAAGTAACTTCTTTATATTTAACTTGAGTAACTCACATTTTCCCCATTCTGGTGCCTTTGTCTTTTCTTGTGTTTGCTAATTGCTTGCTAATGGCTATGCATTCACTTTTCAGGAAGAAGGTTTTTAATCGGACATGACTAATGCATATTAATTAAAGAAAAAACAAAGTTAAAAGTGGAAACAAAATACCATAAGGCAAGCTAAGTGAAATCAAGCATGTCCTGTATTGCTAACCCTGACAAGTTTATCTTCAGAGACAACTCCATTTTGTTGCTAAAGCAAGTGAGTGGAGGACTGTTGCCCATTCTGTTATAAAACTGCTACAGCTGATGAAAGTAAGAATTTCCTTTCCATTAGGCATTACAAAATTGGAAGAGAAAGATATTCTATGTTGTTCCAAAATGTCTTCAGAAATTTTGAAGTTTCTTTGGAAAGGGAAAATTCCCACCACATTTCATCTTGAAATCATGACAAGCATTTAATTTCAGATATTTCAACCAACACCAGAAGCAACCTCAGCTCATAGGTGCCACTTAGCAAAACTGAAAACCCCAGGACTTCTGATCTCAAGGGCAGCACACAGAATGGGGGCCTCGAGGGCTGCCAGCCTATTAAAATACAGGTCATAATCCTAAGGTTGCCTTATAAGTGGGTGGTCAAACATACTGTTGACTAAACTGGCAAATTTCTGATAGAAATCTGTCTGGCTGACAGACAGATATCTATCAGAAACTGACATTTCCTAAGAAGAGAAAATAAAGAAACCTGCATTCTGCCTAAGCCATTTTCTATCAGAAACTTCTGCAGCTTTTCTTGTAGGAAAAGTTCCCAGTCTGTCCCCAGATTCCCAGATAAGTATCTTCCTGTGAGATGATTTCATGCCATGCATACATCCTGTTCATGCAATGCTAAAAAGTATTCAGAGATCTTTAATTAGGGAAGACATAGCTCTCAGCTGATTACTGTGCACTGTGCTATGTGGGGTGCTCTGACCTGACTAGCAATACTAAAAGGCTAAGGACCCTTTGGAGTCCTGATAAGCTCTTTCTGCTTATCACCAGGTTGTCAATGACCGCCAATGGTGTCTGCTGCCTTTCCACATTAATGCAGCATTTCTAGTAATCCTCACTTTATATCAGCAATCTTGCCACCTTTGAGTTAAATTTCCCAACACACTTCGTACTAACATGTTATACACCAAACACAGATTGTTGTCAGATATGCAGTTTTTCATGGTATCCGTACTTTGAGCTTAACATTTTACCTCATTCTTGTTGAAACTCCTTCCTAATCTGAAATATATTTCAGGCCAGATGTGCACGACTATCATTTGTCATGGATGACCTCTCAGAGGCAGTAAGATTTGCTCAAACACATGCTTCCCCAGAGAGCATACCACATACACTGCTTCTGTTTTCTGAAAATATGAACTGGGGATATTTTCAAGAGTTTGTGTCATCCTATAGATTGTACTTTCCTTCAAGGAATTGGTCAGCCTTCACTTCTCACTTTCACCCTGTGAAGGAAACTGGCTGCCTATATGTATTTATAACATCCCAATCACCTACAATTCAGATACTTAATGTTTTTGGATAATCTCTTAATGAATCTGATTCTATAGGGTAAAGCTGAGCTACATTTAGTTTAACTTCCATACGCTGTCTGATGATACCACTTCTGGAGAAACTCTCCTCACATGTCTTCGATCAACATTTGAGAAGCAGCTCCACAGGAATCAGTAAGATCAGAAGAATAATTTGGTGTCACCTTGAGAGCTGTCAAGCACAAAGGATGACCAAAATAGATACAGCTCTTTTCCAGCACATTATGGTTACCATATGTGATATAGGAAATAGATTATAATATTCCACAACAATGTCTAGAGCAGTACAAGCTATAGGAATTTTTCTCACCAATATGTTATTACAACTCATTAACTAATTTCTCAGCTGCATTTGCAACTCTTCCATATTCTCACTCCATGAATAATCAAAGTCTTGCCTTCTAGAGAACAGATATTAATTAAAAGTGAATCTATAGTTCATTCCCTGATGCTTTTAATGCTGTTATCTGATAATGAGATTTAAAATACGGTATAGGGTTGATGAGTTAACTACATGTGGCAAAGCCTATTGCCAGAGTATGACCAGGGTGAAAGGTCTTAGGGCTACAGGCCAGAGAGGCAAAGGTCAGCTGGCAAAGGTCACAGTCACCTGTGGCTCATTAGTCTCCTAGGAAGCAGCCTGCAGCAGCAGAAAAGGAGAGAAAGGGGAACGCAGCTCCTAGTCAGATTCAAAGGGTATGATTCAATATTACATTGTAAGGAAAGGTTTCTATAAATTTTTTTGTTTCACACTATTCTTAGATGCAACATATGTTTAAACAGCATTCTTGCTGTGGCTTTGAGTGACTAAGAACCCAGTGGTAAAGAACACAGAGAAATGTTTTTGCATATGGACAGGAAAATATATGGGATGTTACAGATATTGAATTATTACTCTGAAATACTACTCTTTCCAAACTGGATGCAAAAAAGAACACAAACATATTTATAGTCGTGATGAAACAGAAAGGGGAGGTAGCATATAGCAATCGTATCTTCAAGACTAGTTCATTACAGAGGAGGTTCTGTGGCTCTTCAAAGAAGTCGACTATTTATATTCCCCAAAGACCAAAGGTGCTAGTGGACTGTAACTAGATTTGGTGTGTAGGCTGAGTTCTGGGGTTGATTTCTTAAGAGGAGAACAGATGAACACATTTCCTAAGAAGAGCAAATGAAGGAACCTGCATTATGCCTAAGCAGTAGGTATGGCAAACAAAGATCAGAGATTGTAGTTCTCTGAAAGAATTTAATTAGCAGCAAATTGCTTTCAGTTAATGTGTAGCACAGGTCAGTAGCAAGTAGCATCATGCTATCGTTGCAAGCAGAAGCCTGATAAACTTTTCAGCATGATGGTGGTATTACTTCCAGCATCTCAGCAGCCTGCTTCTCCTAGCTTTGTACCGAGCTGGAGGAGAGACATGTCATGCTTGTCATACAACCACATCATGCCACCAAGTAAATTACAAGGGAATATTTACTTTAATAAATGCCTGAGGCTGGCATCTACTAGGAGCACATACCTCCTGTCTGAAGTATGTCGTAGGAACTGGAAGAGGGGAGGAGTTGACCCCATCGAAGTCTGTGTCTTGTCTTGACATGGCATTAAAACAGGGTTGAGAGTCACAAACTGTGCCAGTATAGATGCAGTTGTAGAAAATACCTGCAACTATTCCTGTAAAATGTATTATAATATTGTTTGGACTATGATTTAATTGCAGTTCTGCTTGGAATAATTACAGCAGAACTAGTGTGCAACCTCCTTATGAAAGACAAAATGTCTTATATACGCAGCCTGCACCCGCATCCACAAATTAAGGTCCTTCTTACTCACCCCCTTTGGAACTTTGGCTGTTTTTCTGGCTTTAAATTTACTTCTGCTAAGCAAAGACTTCAGCAAAAGCTTCAGTGGCCACCTCAAGTCCTCAGGAAGTGCATCTGCAGACACATGAAACAAGATCAGAGCCTATCTACGCAGCAAGATGAGGGATATAGATGAAAGATGAAAAGTAAGTATCAAGAGTTTATATTATCTTGCTGGGAGACTTGGAAAGACTGTGAATTGCCTGAGTCCCTGCCAACAGCCCTCAGCCTATGCCAGAGAGAATATAGGTGTCTGCCTGTATACTGTGATCCTGGACAGAAGGGTAGTACACAAAGACTCGTACAATTTATGTGTAACCAAAAATGAAAGACCAATTTTAGTTAGGCAAGAAAGTATGATCTCTTTGCCTGACTTCAAAGACATTAAGCGCTTCTTATTTAAAGATGAGATTGTTGAGGGAACTTACTACCCTGCCTTATATGACAGACTGAGAGAAACATATTCAATCATGTAGGAAGCTTTCACAGAAGAATGACAGCTGAGGAGAGGGATTAAGGAATAACTTAACTAATGTGGAACAAGAGCAAAGGTAAGCAGAGGAAGAAAGATGACCCAGAGGGCAGTTGGATGTCAGGGGAAGCATAAGGAAACACAGAAAGCAGGATGGAGCTGTTTGTGGGGTTCATGGTGTTAGAGGAGGAAAAAAAATATCACCTTGTGCTATGACATAGCTACCAAAGGAAGAAAAAAGCAGCAGCATTTGAAGGGTCTGTCAGCCATTAACTGCCATATTTGTGATTATAATACCTGATCAACAACCTGTTTGATGGCAGCTGGATTGGGAAACCAGAGGCAGTTGCTGCCAGCTGTGATAATCAGCAGTATTCATGTGGAGACGTGGCTGAGTACTGGTGAGGTGTGTTCTGGGGCCAGTGGGCAATACTGGCTGCTGATAGGAAACCCACAAAATGAGAAGTGCTGCTGCTCAGATATCATCATAGCTGGCACACAGGGAGTTCCCTTCTGTGCTGAGCAGCAGTGCAGTGTGAACCATGATGACAGCAGAACATCAAAACCTCTTGGAGAGGAGGTTATGGGTTCAGGTTCTGTTCAGTATGCTCTCAAATTGCAAACTGAAGTTTAGGATGAATGATTAAATCCAGAATTGCATTTAGCTTTGGGGGTACAACTGAGGCCAGTTCCAGCTCTCTGTAGAGGTTTTCATTTTACATGTCCAGGTACCTGATGAAGGAACTTAGTGTAATCCATGTATTTGAATTACAAGGAGATGGATTCCTAGGTTTTGAAGTTCCATTTCAAGATTTCTGTTTAACTACACTGCATGTAACTAACATTATCAGCTCAATAGCAGTAAGAAAAACTCCACATTAAGTAAGGTGCTGAACTAAACAAATCACTGACCTGAGCATGGAAGACAGCTGCTAATTTAGAACAAAAGCACTGACTGTGCAACGTCAAATGGTTTTTCAGCTCTGCTTTGTAAGTACTGCTGGGTACACTGCCAGCTTGGAAAGCCTTAACCCAAAGCAGGCTTCTGCTCAGCTACATGGATCTGTCAGTTGGGTCACTGAAGTAACTGACAGCAACACTAGGTTAGTGTTTGTCTACATATAGGATGACAAGGGGTAATGACGGGCCCTCTACCAGCATTTATCACAAGTGCCTCATGATGACAGAAGAATAACAATATATCTTTCCCCTTCAGTTCTTTGGGGTCTTTTTTATATTTTGGTGAGGGCAGTGGGGAGAAGAAGAAGGGAGCAGGAAAGGGTAGTTTATGATTTAGTTGAAAGTTCTGGATTAGGGCATGGTTTTTACTTCCTGATTTCAGTACTGGAATCAACATTATGCAATATAGACTAGATTGGAGAACTTGGGTCATTCTTCAAAGGAAGGAACTTTATTGTACTTGCAATTAACTGCTGGCACAATTGCTCCATTCTGGCAGCTAAGTCCCTTACCATGGACTGCATAAAAGGAAAGCATCAGAAAATAAGTGAGTCTTGCATTAACAGGAGATGACTGAAGGAGAGAGAAATTTTTAGGAAAGTTAATAATTTATGTGTGACATGAAGTGGGGAAGAACACTTTGTATTCCATTCGTTTCTTCCTGAACAGTTCTCATGTTGTCATCTTGCTCCCCACTAAAATGAATGTTAAGCATTTCTAATGGCCAATAAACTTCGTTGCATTGTTCAGAGCATTTTCAAAATCCAATTATTGCTTACATTAAAAAGTGATGTTTTGTCTCTTTCCCAGTGGTTTTCACTAAAAGAACACCCTAAATCCTGTTTAACTACCGTTACTACAAAGAAAACAAAGCTAAGGAATGCATGTTGCTGTTGAATTGTATTAATAAGTCACCAATGAATTATAATGCTATGACTGGATGATGTGATGCATCATTCATGCTGCTTCTGCAATTCTGCATTCAGAGCTACATGGAACAGAGAAGGAATGGTGAGAAGCTGACCGTACTAGGTTACTAAAGGTTTATTTACTCCTTCAGTGGAAATAAAAATGAGTGACATATTTGGAAGTAGGTCTAGAAAGAGCTGTGTTGGCTTAGAATTATGATAAACAAATCGTACTTTGTTGCTGGCCTTATTTTAATAATTGAAGATCAATTTAAAATGCCACAGCATGAAAAATAAAGCCTATGAAAATTTCAAGTGTATTTTCTATTAGCTTGCTTTGAAAGCTTAATGAAGGTAAGTTGGGTAAATTATATTTGTCAAAATATCTTTTACTATGAGATAGTAAGAAAAGCAGGTAAAAGCAGTATGAATAGGAAACTTTAAGCTAGGTATTCTTCTGATTAATACATCTTTGGGCTTTGAAAACTTGAGACTCTCTTTATGGTGGGCAATGGGTAACTTTGGCTGTAGTGGAATATATAAAAATGTTTTGAAGTACTTTGGCTTAGAGTATTAAAAAAATCCTAAAAATACTCACTTCAGCCCCAGCTGCTTACAGTTAAAACACAAACCCCGCAGGCATGTGGAAAGTCTAATGTATGCACGGGGGTAGATGTGGTACATAAAAGGAAACTAGCTAAGGACGTTATACCTCGACCTCAAAGCTATTTTCATGCTTAACTAGCATTGACTCTGACCAGGGACAAAGAAGTTGATGTGAATTTGTCCTGTGTCAACAAAGTCATTTGTAAGTCACAGTACTAGATGGATTCAATTATCTTCATGTAGCCTACACAGGGTGTGTCCTTTGATTTTGATCAGGGGAAAGAAGATGTGCAAATACTAATGTTGGCTGTACTAAGGATGGAAGCTTAAATGACCCGCTTGGTGTAGGCTTTGTGCCTTAGTTACATATGCAGAGTTTGCTGCAACTCCCAGTTTAGATCACTTGGGCCCAGATACCCAGAGCTGTAAAAGGACTTCACATGGATAACAGCAATTTATGTAAGCATCTGCACTTCAGTGTTTCTGTCAAGATGTATAGCCAGATTCATCCACTTAACCATGTAGGTCCTGTAGATTCAATCCCCAAGGAGTTGTTCATGGCAACTGAATTTGATGTAGCTGTTCTTTAATTATCTATGGACAGGCAGGAAGAGCGAGCTAATTTTGGACATTACCTCAGAACTGACTAAGCCAGGGACTCAAGCCATTCATTGTTACTCATTCAGTTGGGAAAGTTAAATACAATACAAAATGTGCTAGATGGTGTCTAGCTGTACTCTCTCCAACATCAATGGGATACTTGCCAATGACTTCAGTGGGTGTGGACTGGACCACGAATGTCCATTCTCCAGCTCCAATTTCTGCTGTTGCATTTATGAGCTCTTCCTACAAATGGAGAAGTCAGGTTCTCATTGACAATGCTTATTTTCCAAATAATGAAGATTATATGATTGCTATCCACCACGATGATTCATTTGCAAAGGAAAGACAAATCTATTGTGCCTTGCTGACCAATGGGAGTTGTCTTGTCTTTAAAAACAGGGTTTCAGGCACTGGAAGCATCCAGAGCTGCAAAGATACCTGTTGTAGAACACCTTAACCATTCTGGAAGCAATTGCTTCAGATGGTGATACATATGGCAACTACATTGCAACAAAAATCACTGCAGTTGGGGAGGTCAAGAGCTTGGTATTGTTGAGGGGACTTATTGCCTTCTGCATCAATTTGCTATTGAGCTAACAATATCAGTAATAGATCAGTGCTGGTAGACCTTTTAAAAGCCTACACAGATTGACTTTCAAAAGTTAATCAAGCTAAAGTAGAAATCAATTTATAAAATGAAGTGAAAGAAGTTATACTTTTGGAGCTTACTCTTCACTGATGCAAATACGTATGAGTATACATGCAAGTATATACATATATACAAATTCAACCGATCCAGAAAAAAGGAAGCATGTTAAAAATGAAGCCATATTTATGCCTTCTGTCTTTTAGGGTACATAAGACAAAAATGATGACTAGCACACTGGCTATTACAGAAGATGTGAAAATTCCTTACTGATTTGTAATCTGTCAAAACATGCCAACTCAATGAAAGAAAAACACTTAATTTGGAGTTCATTGTGTTTCTGCAGTTTTCTACAGTAACACCTGTATTTTGTATCAGGCATCCTATTTCCTATTTAAGAAAAAAAAAAATCCAAATGAAAATGAAACTTTGTGATAACACTGAAATTAACACAGTGATAAAAGCAAGTCTTTGGTGTTTAAGAATTCACAAGAAATTTTACATGTTTTGCCTTACTTCATTCCACAATCTGATTTCCACCCATCTTGATGAGCTGTGCTTCTGGCCTCTGGCCATCATATTTTTATTGGGGATGTTTCCAAACTCAATTAGAGAGCACATAAAAACTCATCTTCTAGTTGGTTGGTTAGTACACCTTGTCTTGTCATATGTTTATTTAGCGGATACAACTCCATAAACTTACAGCTGCCCTGTTGTGGAAAGGAATACGCAGTAGTTAACTTTGCTTTGAAATTCTAATTCTACATTAATTTTCCTTTTAGTGCCAGTAAAGCATAGACATTATTCAAACAAACTTTTAAAATAAGAGCAGTCTTTTTTTATGAGTGGTATTTATAGCATCTGTTTAAACCTATCAAAGGCCCGTTCTTCCACCTGACAAGCTCGACGGATTCACACATTTTACGTGTCCTGAAAGCTGAACATATTTTGTGGCAGCCTTCTGCTACAGACTGAAAATGGAAACTCCTGGTGATGGGCTCAAAGCCAGAGGAAAAAAAATCTAAGCAGAGAAATATCTACTTAAGAAACAGTAGAAAATCCGAGGCAGAAATACAGTCAGCAATAGACTGAGCTGTACAGTACACTGTAGGAGGAGCTGAGATTCAGTGTCCTTCCATTGCTGCAGAAATGTAAGGAAGGCTCTAAGTTCTTTGAAGGTGCAATAAGCTTCTTTGAACAATTTGGATTTGAGCAGACATCTGCTTCTAATAAAAATCCACCCCTCTGTGCACAAAGCGTGAGTGAGCAGGCATGGGATTTACATCTTCCTGTACACTCTGAAACCTGCCCGGCATGCAGCCTACACAGTAGGGCATGTGTACAGCTCACTGACCTCCCAGATCCAGAGGTCTCATTTTACCTTACCTCTGCCTTGCAACAGGATCACAAAGACCTGATCTGGTAGAATCTATAA
>WTSP01002735.1:42890-59881 GCA_025331215.1 Actenoides lindsayi
TATTGTAACATCTACAAACATATTTAGAAAAGCACACTAAATTGAGTAGAGTGGTCATTTGACATTTCTGACTTAAGAGAGCGGACAAAACAAACAGACAAAAAAACCACAACAAAACTAAACAACAAACAAACAAACAAAACCCCCCAAATCAACAAAAAGCCCAATCAAAATTAACAAACAAAATAAAACAAACAAAAAACCCCAAAACCAACCAACCAACCAAAAACAACACAAAAAAAACCCCCAACAACCAACCAATCAAACAAACAAAAACAAAAAAAAACCCAATCAAACCAAAAACCATCCTTGACACAAATCTGGGACAAAAAAAAAGAGGCTTTCTCTGTGTCCAGCCTGTAGTGCATTAAAAAAATCTGCATATTACTCAGTGGTTATTGGATCTGCAGTTTGACCTCTTTTTTCCATTTCCAAAGACAAAAACTGTCTTATAAGGCTGAAGTAGTTGTGGGACAGCAATTAGCAAATGAGGTATATAGCAGTTCCTAAGTGACAGTTCCTGTTCCATTGTTGGAAGATACATATAGATCTAAGTGAAGATGCTTGGTTGATATGGATATGTGATTTTTTTTCAGTCCTCTTTTACGAAAATATTTTTAAAATTGGCCACAGGGCAGTGAAAGTGACATATGACTCTTTTCCCACCAGAAAGCTAGTAAAACTGCTTGGGAAAAGTTGAAGTCTACTGTAGGATTTTTCTCACCTACACGGCTTCAGGAACATCTGCCAATAGGATTCCAAACGGTGTTTGCTACGGTGCAGAGCAATTCATGCTGTGGACAGAGAAAGCTTTACACTAGAATCTTATCCATTTATATTAATGCATGGATCAACAGTTTAAAGAAATCAAGAAGACATGGTAAAGGGTATATATCTGTGCATGCCTACAGTGTTCACAAATACTCTTGTAAGTAATTCAGATGGGAGTATTTTTAATTTATTTATAAACCTTACATACTCTGGAATTTTATTAGTCTGCATACCACCCCCAGGAACAGGTTTCAAAGAACTCCAGGAGTACAGAAAAACAGAGACTGCTGTTTTGGGAGTGACTATAGAGTCTACAAAGTCATGCCACTGAATGAGGGGTGGTATCCTTTGAAAAAAGGAAACACTGTCAAGTGCATTGGAATTAGAAGCATAATGCAGCAAAATATATATGAGAGAAAGGTGAAGGCCTATGTAATCTTGATAACTAGGGTCTGAATATGAGGGATACAAGAAACAGAAGTCAGGTAGCAAAAACAAACACCAAAAATTTAGAAAATAACATTTGTAGCCACTCAGTACATAATGAAACTCATTGCAGTAAGAATTTAATCATTATGGCTGTTGCTTCTCTCACCCCATGCTGAAATCCACCTAACAATTAAAGGGAAAAAAAAAAAGACATTTTTCTCATATGTTCAAGACATATTGGAAATGTAAAAGAAAAAAAAAAAATTAGCTACAGTCTCTGCCACATTTCCACATCTGAGTTTCTCTCTGAGGCAATTGTAAAATTTCCACACCTGCTTTTACTTCTCAGTATGAAGTCCAAGGAGAACAGTACAATTCCTTACCCAACAAAGAAAAAATAACTGCTACTCATTTTGCTCAGCTCAGACTTTTAGGCTACATCATTATTTTCTTTTTTGTATTTGAACTACAGTGACAAGGACTTTTTAACTGCTGTTTGAAAGATCCATCTATAAACCTATACCTACTGTTCTTCAGGAGCTATCTTAAATTTATCTCAGAATGTCACTCTTCCATACCTTACTGCAATTGTTTTACTCTAAAACTCTGCTGAAGCCATTAATAACTACTTCTGGGTCGAGAAAAACTTGAATTCAAGAAATCTGGACAGTAACTACTGATCTATTGACTTGGCATTTCAAGAGTTGTCTATAAGAAACCTGTCACTCAGCAGTATATGGAAAGGCTGTGCACATTGAAATGCCACTGAGACTTCAGTGTTCCTATATGGACCAACAGCACAGGAAAAAGGAGGACCAGCCTTTACTCCCTAAGAGCATGTCTGTCTGCAGAATGCTGCCTGGTTTGTGTCTACCACAGGTATTAATCATTCAGTAAATCTGGCAGGAACTACAGTAACTTCCCCTGGCATTTGGTGACTTCAAGATAAATTCATGTTAGCTTGTTGTCCCTTCTGAATAGCTGTCAGTTCTTGCATACAGTTCTACCTTCTGTAGATACTTCACAAGATGATGCCTATATTCTGTACACAAAAGGTAGATTAAACAAACTGCATCGAGGCTTTTGTTTTGGAAACGGTATGCCCAGCACAGAATTCAGATCTGTTGCATAGTTCCATGTTATAGTATGAGCTGGTCTTGCATTTACTTAGATTCAAATATGTCAAATACCAATTCCTCATCACCTACACTGCCAAGAGAGAGAAAAAGAGACCTGAACTAAGATTTGCACTGGAGAAAGAAGAAATTGCATCACAACATCAAGGAAATAATTTGTTGGCAATAGAGCACTACTGATCCAAGCAGTACTTTCTGACATGTGGATTTCTGAACGAAAATTAGATAGGACTTTAACTTTAATTAAACGTAATTTTGCTTTTCCATCATTCAAAATAAAACTGTATGATCACTGGGAGAAAACTGTATGATCACTGGGAAGTTGCCTGCAACAATACAGTCAATGAAAATGAGATACGAAAGGGAACTCAAGAGATTATCTAGTCAAATACTTTACTTCAAAGAAGGAGAAACATGCTTTCATTGTTCACCTCAGACGTTTGTCATTCATGTTCAGTAAAACTCATGGTGAGATAAGACTTCAGGGAGAATGGCAGAAAGAAATGTTCTTCTCAGATGCTGCCTAAGAACTGAATTACAGGATTCACTCCACTACAAATTCCACTCTTCGGAGATGACTGGTTAATGAAATATGAAGCTCATGTCTTAACAGTATTTGTCTTGCAGTGCTTTTTTGGACCATTTCTTTCCCACTAAAAATTACTCATTACTAAAGACGAGGCTCAGAATCTCCACTTCTTTGCACTTTCATAAGCAAAGAGAAACAGACAGAAAAAAACAGGACTTGAAGATTTAAGTTCAAAAGGGAAGAATAAAGTTCCAAAGCCCTTTCTTTATAAATCTATTTGTGAGAAGAAGGACAGGAAGGAAATGTTAATTTTATTAATTTCATCCCTTTCATTCAGAAGACAAGCAGCTGTGTTAGCTATTGCTACATCCAGCATGAGAGCAGCATACTTTGCTGGTTGGTGTGTTACTACCTCTAGGAAAACTTTACTCACTCTCTTCAATTATGGGTCTTCTGGTCCTTCTCCCTGGGCTCAGAAGAAGTAGGTTTCCTTCAGTGTCTTCCTCATCCTACATATTTTAAGCCCTACAAGTCATCAATATGAGAAAAAAAAATAAATAATAATGCACTGGGCCTTCTGAAACTCATCTTTCTGTCACTGTCTTTTTTAAGTTAGCCACACACACAGAGAGATCTAAATCCAGTAAAACAAATATGTTGCCTTTAATCAGAAAGATAATACTCATCTGAGTTGTGTTCCCACCAAATTTCGCACTCAAACCTTCTTCATGAGCAGTTATAAGTGTTCCTAATTATTTATAGGTCTGAAGCCCAAAAAACATGTTTATGGCTCACTAGCAAAAATGCAGTACTGTAACAGTTGGATAGGTCACCTCTTACTATAAGGCTTACCTCTAATTGGAAAACCAAGTGTGTGACGATAAGTCTTCCCCTTGTCATATGACCAGACTGGCAGAGAACTTGCTAAGCTCTCTGATTTTTGGAAATATAATACTTTCCACGAACTTCCTGTCACCTGTGATAACTTTATTGGTGTCAAATAGCTGGCAAATGAACTAATAAGGCACAATTAACTAACATATACGAAGAACACTGAAGTGAGAATAACAATAAATATCTATAAAAAACAAAAATTATTTGTTCTCCCTCCCTTTTCTCATTAAATTGAGAATGGAAGGATGGAAACAGTTGTGTTTAGATGGAGAAAAAGTTTGTGGCATTTTCCATTGAAGTATAAATACTAAGTAAAATCAGTCAGACAAAAGGGAATTTACTGCATGTTACACATTTTAAATGATACTATTTGAAGAGCTGCTGCTACTCCCAGTAAGTAAGAGTGAAACCTCACTACTTCTCTATTAATCAGTGAAGCAGTGATAGAAGTTCCAATGTGATACCTGATGCGTGTCCAGCTACGACGTTTGTAGTTGCACATCTATATATACCAGCCTATTAGCAGTTTAACACTATTCCAAATGTCTATGAGTCTCAATGAAGCCGTTAGTTTTTAGTCCATGACTGCATAATTGGTATAGAAGTCAATGGAAACAGTTTAGATTTTCTCAGAGCCTGGCCCAAAATTTCTAAGTCTTAGGTATTCTGGTAAGAAATCTATTCTTACCAATAAGTAGACTGAAAAAAAAAAAAACAACCAACCTTTACATCACACAGTAATTATATTTAATCAGAAGCACAAACGTGGCAAGTTCCCAGAAAAAGATGTATCATTAATGACATAATGATAGATTAAAGTCAAGGATATCACAAAATGTTTTTAAATAATCCAGTCTCCTAATACAGACCCAGCATATTTTCTTCCTGCCAATTTTTGTGAAGAGGTAAGTGGCTAATTATTGACAGCCCATGCCAATATGAATTAAAAAAACTATCTTCATTTCTTCAATGCAAAGTCTCACCACATGGTACCAGATCTTTAGAAAATGGGGTAATAAGAGCATACCAAGAGTATGAAAAATTTCTCTTAAAAAAAAATGTGGAGTAACTGTTTACCTCAGCAGTTCTACGTTGCTGGGAGTAGACAAACTCAGAGACCACCATTTTAAAGAAATGTGTCTTGTCTTTCTTTGAACGAATGTAATTCACACATCATCTGTCCATCTCTAGGATAATGCCCAAAGCTGATCTGTGCTTAATATGCAAATGCTAGGTCTATCATTTGCATGCACAAGTCATATTCAGGGACTCGTTTGCACTTACATATGTAGAAGATGACATTTGAAAAACTGGCTCCTTGAATCATTCCTTCTGTGAATGTTATGCAGCCATCTGTACAAAAGTAGCAACCAAGTACTTTGCCACCAGCAGAGTGTTAGCCTTTCAGATAAGACTGGTTGAGATAATTTTTTTGGTCCAAACTTCATTTCAACAGAATAATGGTTTTTCAACTAATACCATTTTTCAACATAATTTTAAATACGCTCTTGGTTTTCAGCTGAATCCCTCCTTTTCTCAACATTGCCAAATTTGATTAATCCGATAGATGCTAAGCATGTTTGTGCCCTGGGATTTCAGTTTTCTCTGTGGTACATGATCAGGGGTTCTTGTGACACATCCTAGCAGTTCACTGAGAATAGTGTGATCTCTTGTGGGACTGTAGCTTATGAAGAGAAACATTACCTCAGATAACACCACGGCATTTTTTTTGAGGTAAAAATCAAGGTTCTTTTTCTTACACACTTTCAAAACCATTAAAAAAAAAAAACAACAAGGAAGGAATTTTCTCTCCAATCTGTTGCAGTGAAGCTGAAAATCCAAAGTTGTCACATAATGGTGTATCATTCTTCCAGGTGAGAACTGTTCCAGGATAAAGGTCTTTTTTCAGAGAAAATTACTGTGAAAAAATGTGAATTACTTTGCATTAAGATCAACATAAAGTCAGCTGCTCAGACCAGGTGCAAACTTGTCAGTGCTCTGTTTTCAATGAAGTATGTTACCATTTGATCAACGAAGCGGATGGACAAAGTATGCAATAAGAGAGGCCTGAAGGGCAGGACCTTGGATGATGAGAACCACATATGGAATCCATGGGTCACGCACTATGCAAAATGCTCAGTATGCTAAGTCTATCTGGGGCTACACTGCTGAGACTCTGCAGTGTGCCCAGTGACAGATATTAAATACACATGCTGTATGTTAGATTACATCTGACTCAAATAACCCAAACGCAAGTGACGGCCAATGGGAGAACCCATCAAAGAGTCATGAAAACAAGACTGTGGCAATTCTCCAAAATCTGCTGAAATAACACACATGCCAGGACAGGTGTTCTCTGCCTCCACACACCGTGCCATAGACGTTAATTAGAAAAGTGGAAGAGTGACTTTTATTTGTCCTATTAATCTGTGTAACTACTCGTTATCCTTCCTCAGTATTTTATATGAGACCAAGGTCTTGTGTGAACATATATATACAAAATGTTTCAGCAAAGTGTAATCAGTGTTATATTCTTTCAATCTTCTGCAGGGGAGAGGGGAAAAAAAGCTTTTTACTCTTTATCTATATATTTAGGACAAATTTTGCCTTCAGTTACATAAATACTGTTATCTGTTTAACCAAATAGAATTTATCCATGAATAGGAAAAAAAAATTACTTTTCCTTAGGAAATGTTGCTGCAAGCAAACACCTTTTACAAAGGAATGTTGCACTACACTTTACTTGCAAAACCTCTATGGAGAGCCCAGGTGCCTCACAATGTCTGTGCTCCCTTTAGAAGGAGATATTTAAAATTTGCCAATTTTTTCCTCACTTTTCCTTCACATCTTGTCTTGTTCTCTACAAGAACACCAAATGCAGGAACAAAGTAATTTTATCTCACTTTGGTAATGGTTTATTCTCTCATCCTGTTTTCACAGCATTTTATACACTCTTTCGGATATGGTGAATTATTGCACAAGATGTAAGATAATGGCAAATCAGGAGCTGGAATCCAGTGGACATGGGATTTTGTTTCGTGTATGTTAAAAAAAAATTCATTTTGGTGCCAAGTCCTCAACTAGGAGTTGAAACTAGTCAGCAGTACTTTGTTTTTGATACATTTCTAAGTCAATTTTTAGTGAAAAAGGACATCAGGTAGGTGACAGCTTTTATGAAGTATATCTTAAAAATCATTCCCCCCTCTCCAGACTGACATCCATTTCCATAGAAACAGTGGAAACGGACCATTAGCATCCATGAGTCAATTTAAGCTATCATTGAAAAAAGAGCTTGAATTAGTGAAAATGGGAGATTTAAAATGACCCTTAAAAAAACCTTTTACGTATTTTTCTGCACTTGCCAGGCTGGGTCTTTGTGAAACACAGTCACAAAGGCACTCAGAGCCAGCAGGGAAGCAAAGGAGGAGGATGAGAACTTCAGATCGCATACAACAGCTGGAAGTAAAAAGCAAAACAAAGACAGAAAAAACTTTGGGGTTCTAAAGCCCCCAAATTAAGAACTTAATTTAAAATTGCTTGGACTGGGTTTTTAGACAGTGAATTTTTAATATGTTCGAAAACCAAATTGTCAAGTCCCCTTAACAATGCAACTATACTCTTCAGAAATTCACTTTCCTTGGAATGGTGCAATTACAGGAAAGAAGCAGCTATATAGGTCACGGGCATATTTAGTTACTAATCATATACACTATGATATGTTGTTTTACTGGTGCTGTCTACCCCCAAAGACATGAATGAAGGAATTCCAAAGTATCTTTAGCTGTGTAACTGCAAAATGCTGAGCTGTAAGAATGCTAGACTTGAGGTCTCTTGAGATTATGGTTTAACAGCATGAACAGATATTGAACCTCACATTTCTTTTATTGTGGTGAAGCTCCATTGCCATTAATGACATTACTCCTGCTTTCTAAGCATGAGAAACTTCCTTTGTGGGAAATCAGGGCAATCAAAACCAGTTTTGCAGTGGCTGCTTTCAAGCCTAAGTGTGCATGTGTTGTGCTCTATTTGCACATTACATCAACCGCAATATTCAACTGCTATTTTTGCTCTTGTGTCTTTGTATGCAGCTAAAAGTCTGCGTGTTCTTTCTGGAGTTCACACCCACTGCACAAGGCTTTAAAAGCATCATCTAGGAGTCCGCACTGCAAAATTGTACTTCTACTTGAAGGCAGAGCAGCAACATTTCTGCACAGCAGTTTGGATGCCTAGGGCTCCATAGTTTCTCCTCTCTTTGGATGAGTTTCACTCCCCTCGCAGATGGTTAAAGGATGGAAATTACATGCTTAGTATTTTTTTTCAGGAATTCTGCCTGATTTCTACAGTGCATTGATATAAAGGTCAAATTCCATCAGCTTCTGCCAGAGAATTCTCTGAATTTTGTTCCTTTTTCCAATGAAACAGTACACTTGCCTTAAAAATGTTTCAGCTATTGGGGGATCTGTTAATTTCCTTTCTTCCGACAGAAGTGTTACCTTGGTAAAGTATTTGTTGGTTCTGTATTTAGCTTGATTATTTCAGCATTTAGTCTGCAGCATTGGGTTGAGTCCTTTTTTTTCAGTCTCCAAAGCTCTCAGAAGCGAAGAGAACATCATGTTCCTGCAGACTGCCCAGGACACATGCTTCACAGCTGTGCCAAATTTGCAGCTGACCAATTGGCCTACGTTGCAAGAAGACTCATTTTCAAAATTTACAATCGTTTTTTTTAATGTGTGCCAGATAGGCCGATTCACTGTGAGACTTCTTTGATTTTCTTGACGTTTAGAGCTTCATCCAGTTCCCAGTGAAGTCAATGGGTGTCTTTCCAGTCCTTATAGCAGGACTTGGATAAATCTCTAAGTGGGCAGAGCTGTTTCTATCATCACCTATTTTGCCCACTGAGACATTCAAAAGATCACTGACCCCCATTCTGTAATGTTTAAAGAAATTGCAGGATCTTTAAAGGTAGCTACCAAGTTAAAAGTGGCAACTGACTTAAACTAACAAATTCCACAACAATAAGCCTTTCACCGAAATGACAATGCAAATGGAGTTATTTTTATTGATTTGTTCCAGAAATAACATTGTGCCTTTTAGAGTCCTAAGTCCTGCTTGCTGAAAATGGTGGCTTGTCTGGGTGGATGAGGTGCACGAACAAGCGTTAGTCATCTAATCTAAAATACAGTGATGTGATTTCACTAGCAGAATTTTTAAAACAGTGGAAGCAGGCATAATTCAACCATAAAATGTTTTGATTAGCGTTTAAAGTCTGAAACTATTTCAGACTGAACATTTCAGTTCACAGTGCATAAAAACAGACTTCTGAAATCAAGCCTTTGCAAAGATGAAATCATAAGCTGGAAGACTCCAAACCCAGATGACATCTGAGTCTGTAGCCAACAATAGCATCCACTCTGCAGTGTAAAACCATCAGGGCAGCAGCAATTTTCACATACATACTCATATGCGTATGTCAGTAAACAAGCACAAAAAGATTGCATACTATACATGCTCTGATGTCATTTTTCTGGTGTGTGCAAAAAGAAAGAAGACAGCAACAAAGAAAACTGGTCAGTCTAAAGTGTTTTGCTCCAATCTCTCATCAAATTACTGGGGGGAGAGAGGGAGGAATGAAAGAAAATGAAGCTGAATAATTCCTCTCCCTTGTTCCTATGGAAATTCTTTTCAACAACTTCTATCAGTATGGTATACATAGGAAGGGATGAAGGAGGCAAGACAGACTATTTATTGAAAGAACTGGACCTTTTGGAACCCTTTTCTCTCCCTGTCTCATTGTCTTCCTCCATCTCTGGAGGAAGTAAGGAAGTTACAGAGGAGATAGAAATTAAAAAATTACACTGTTACAAAAAAATAAAAGCATATTTGTCCCATAAAAAAAGATGTCTCACATGACTTATTCTGCACTTTTCTTTGAAGATCACAAGCACTTAAAAATTCCAGCAGAGATGAAGCTGTCACTCTCACAGCTTTCTGATATCTGAATTCAAGACTGCTTCGGATCCTAGATTCCTTGAATTAGTAGATATTCATGCATGTTATTTGCTACTGGACTGTTCAGTCCAGAAAGAGATAAAGAGTTACCTATTGTAGGCACAAAGGGACGTGACTTGTCTGAAATCAGGATGACATATCAAAAAAAGGTTTTAGTGGTGATGTCTACAGGAACATGAAATGCTACACTAAATAGAGTAGTGGGAGAACCACCTAGAAGGCTATTGTGCAAGACACTTGAGAATAGGTTGTATGGAACAATTTTGGTATAAAAAGCATGGACTAGAAGTATGATGGGTAATTTTCATCTCCATTTTCACTACAATCTAACATAATTGAAAGTGCTTTGTTAGAAAAACTGGTAAAAACTATGGGATGTTTTTCTATGTTTCTGTTAAGAGAGGGGATGATGTGAAATCAGTTAAGAAAAGCACTAAATCGAAACCCAAGCAATTATGGAAGAAGTAATGTTAGACTACAAGAAGAAATAAAGAACAGAACTCCGTTTAAAAAATGAGCAAGGAAAGAATAAAAATCTATGTCACTGTCAATGTTAATATTTGATTGTTTTCCTCCTAAATTGTTTTAATTTCCTGTTGTATTGTTTCCCAAAGACAAAACAAAGAAGTCAGTCATAGAAAGCTGACGAAATCATGTTACCTCAAATAAAATGAGAAAAGAAGGACAAAAATAAGCAAAGCAATAGCTCAAGACCCCTGGACAAGTTTCTTCCAAGGTAGGTTAGAGTCACGCAATGATGTTAAATCTGCTTTCCTTTACTTGGCTTTTACTTTCTTTGCTCCCAACACACTCATCACTATTCCCACCCATGCCCTACCTGGACAAAAGTAGACAACTATAATGAGAAGAATGAAGAAATGATTTTTCATGAACCACTACATCTGAGGATCTGCAAAGTCTGGATTTGTCACTATACCAGGCTTACAAAATATGAAAAGAATGGAAATCTGCCTCAACTGCTGGCTAGCTAAGGTAGCAGTCACTGTTTATTTATACTGCAATATCATTCAGAAGGTTTGTGTGAACTGAAGTTGTGTAATCTTAGATGCTATGTAAGCACAAAGAAAAACAAGAATTGTAATGTAAAACGAATATCTTAAGTATTTGGTAATCAGTGATGGGAAAGTGAAGAACAGAGAGGCAACAGCTAGAGTGCACATGAAAGAAAGGGGCTAAGAAACAGGTTTCAAGTCACTATTTCTGCTTATGAAAGACAATAATGACCACTTAACTGATACTGTCCATGGGCTTGGCGGCACATTCAGTCATTTCACCTTCTTGCCTGCACAAAAGAGTGGCTTATACAGTGTGAGAATCTGATTGTGAAAACTGCAGAGTGTGAATGTGATGTGGGTAGTATGGGTGTGTGTGCATGTGTGTGAGGGGGAGGGTCATGTCATCTTTCTTGGGTTTTGCTAGGGAGATTTCTTTCCAGTTCCCTGCATTTACTGATCACTGTATCATCAACAGTAGTACTCGAAGTCTATGAGGGCCAGTATTTTATATAGTCTCTATATGCTGTGTTTCACCAGGTGAGTTAGGTAGTAGATCCATCATCAATAGGCTTTTCTTATTTCTTGGACATACGCATTTGGGAGAGTGGTTCTGGGCTGCACACCTGGCAAACAGAAAGCTGAGACTGCTGAAGCCAATCAGAGCTTCATTCTTTTTTTCTGCCTAGCAACTACACCCATGAAAAGGGAGGCAACATAAAAATATCTTTAGGGCATTGCACCAGGGAGTGATAGTGGTGAGGACAGAGAATTGATTTGTCCCTACAGTCACCAGGACTGTACTTACAGTCACACTGCTGATCTTTAAATGGACACATGAACCTGACTGCAGAACAATGGGAAACAGCCCCAGAGTGAAACAAGACAACCTGCTCCTCTAAAATAATAACTGAAGTAACAGTGATGTTTATATTCATCATGGAATCCCTTTTTTAGGAAATTAGCCAAATTTCTCTCTTAACTTATTTTTACAATGGGCTTTTGAATACTATAATAGAAGCAGATAAATGCTCAATTAATAAATGAACAGTTATAGTTCTGAAATAATACCCAGTTCCATATGGGCTAACAATTTTTCTTGGAAAGTGGCTGGTAAAAATCTTAGACACAGAAGGGGAAATTGTTACTAGTTCCTTGCTCAATTATTTTTACTTTCAACACTGTCTTAGATAATATTCATACATTGCCCACTGAAGAATTCCAGCTCTCTTTCTCAGAGATAAGCATACCCACAGCCAAGATGTTCTCATAAAAGATTAAAACTCCTTCCCCTATCAGCAACAAATTAGTCATTCATTTTCACACTGTTGCACTCCGGAAATCAGAAAAATATAAATTATTAACTATTCTTATCCTCCATTTACAAAAGCAACTATTTTAGTTAATTGCTAATTTGAGCGTGGATTAAAAACAAATGAGAAAATGTACTGTAAATGTTAGCATTCAAGTATATAAAGTGGATTCTACCAAGAATAATATTAGCATTTATCAGGGAGATTTGGGGAATAATTTTTCATAGGAATAACTCCTAATATAAAAATGATTTGCTGAAGGTTTCATTTTCCTACATGGTAGTATAAAAATGGATCAAAGTATTTAGGATACTATTTCTGTATTATGTATCACTTATAACTAAGACTAGTTCCCTCCCATAGTGGAGAGCATTGTAATTCATAGATAGATAATGGTTGCATGTCCTTCTGACTAAGAAACCTATGTGGTAACCTAATGATAAAATCCAATGAAAACTTATATATTGACAAGATTATTAATTACATCAAGAATATTTAACACTTTAACTTCATAAAATTCCAGAAAGGGAATCCTTTATAAAGATCTGTCTGCATTACAACCTTTTACTAGCAATGAACCCAGACACATAAATAACCCAGTAGCATAAGTAAATACATGCTAGGTCACATCAGGTGAGGATTGACAAGCAGCGTTCAACACAGCTTAACAAAATGACTTTGGACTATATAGTTTGGTTCCTTTGTGGGACTAGATATGACAATGGTTTTCTAACGAGTAAAGTATCTTAGCTTAAGTCCTGAAATTAAAAGGAATGTTCAGTGGAATGTATTACACCCACAGTTATGATGGAACATAGGGGACATATGTAAATAAAATACCAGTCAGCAATTTTATGGCATGACAAAGGGCTATACCTGTCTCTTAAAGCTTCCATTCTATGAATGGAAAATGATATTCAAACAGTACAGCTACCCCAGAGAACGTGCTCTTTTTATTCTTATTCATGAATCAAGTTCCCATTGGACTGAGCTGGTGAACCATCACAGTGACCCACCAGGACCTTGTCCAGCTCTTCTGCAGATGAGAAGGCTCCTGCACATAGGCTGTGGCCAGGTGAGTTGTACAGAACAGACTGCAAGCACAGAACTTTGTACTTTCTGTTCACACTCCAGTATAAACAAAGGCTGGTGAGAGACCAGGACTGTTGAATTGGCAAAGATGTAGACCTACCAACCCAGGCCTATGTTCCATGGGCACATATGGCAAGAAGGAAGTTGCACGCTTTTTCTTCTGCTGCAGATCAGGTGCAGAATAACGTTAGCATGCAAAGTGTGAGCTCACGTGCCACAGACCAGGATATGAAGGCTCCTAGCAGGTTTCTCAGGTTTGAATTGCTCTCCTCCAGTGGATCTGTGTGTTGCTTAATGCATTATGGAGCAGAAGTTAGTCACTAGCTGGAGTCTAACTGCAGGGAAAGCACTGAGACTGAGGTTCTTTGTTCTGGGAGTCCTCAGCTTGATCCTAAGCCTGACTATCTGCTCCAAACAACAATCCTGAGGACTACTATGCCTCCCTACTCTACCACACTGCACCACTGAATCAAGGTCACATAGACAAGTCAATCCCAACAGCGGTTTTCAGGGACAACAAAGACTTCAATAGAAACAGCACCAAAATAGTAGGGAGAACAGAAGGAGGCATAGTTGACATAAGGCCTTTACCTGTCACCACATAGTTCTCCAGAATAGACCTCTTTTTGCAATGCCTGCTCCAACGATAAGCACAGCTGGGGCTTGGATCCCACTGATGCACTGATCCACAGGGCATAAGTCCATAAAAACTGAGAACTCTGGATCACACCTGTTGCTGTGAAGATACCACTGCAGCAAAACTATCAAAGGTAGGTTCTGCCTTTTTACTTCAAAATAAGAAGTTTAGTCCTTTTTCTATAACCACACTGGCCTCATCACCCTGCATCATTTACCTCAAGAAGATCACCTTTGACTGAGACAGTAAGGGCAACACACTGGAAATCCTCCTGTCCTCATGGCGGGTAGGAGGATTCTTCAAGGAATACTGACATTTCTAAATAAAGAATGATAAATGAAATCTATTTCAGAATACCTCCAAAAATTGTTACCCTTCAGTGTTTTCTTGCTGAGACTAAGATTCCATGCAATACTGATACGATGTGAGATACAGTACTGTGCAGGAAACAAGCTTTCCAGGCTTACTGGAATTACTTATTTCCCATTTTATCTGTTACATTACTGTAGGGGACCCAGATATAAAGATCAGACATCCATCCACCCTGTCTCTGGTGCTATTACAAGTAGTAGAAGAAAGTCAAGCTTATATTGTATGATCACAGTCCTTACAATGCTTTATTAAAAATCCAGAATATGTGATATTTTCCAACTTGAAACAAGGTAGGACTCCCAGCTCACATTGAAGAACACCTGTATACTGTAAGCTCCTTGACTTTTCTTTTGAATAAGGTTCTTTTTCAGTTCAGTACTCCACCTCTGAAATGCTATTCTAAGCATTCTTTGCATGATTTTGTAGATCATTAGAGACCATTAAAAACATTGATTCAGGAACACACAGATCAGGATTGAAGGCAGAATGGATGGAGTCCTCTATTGAAGGCAGAATGGATGGAGTCCTCTATTGAAGGCAGAATGGATGGAGTCCTCTGTGGATGATGGCTATTGAAGAAGAGAAGAGCTTGATTCTCCTGATCCCTCAGCTTTATACTGCACATAACGTACATGGGATGGAATCTCTTGTTGGTCAGTTTAGGGTCACCTGTCCTGTCCACTCCTCCCTGCAGGTGCAGCCTTTTACTTTCTGCACCCCCAGTGTGGTACACAGGGTTTAGCAGTGACCTTGGTCTGCACACCATTCCTTGGTGCTAACTGTAAACATCAGGCATTATCCCTCCTAGAAGTAGCCACTGCCTGTGAAAACATGCTGCTGACTTCAGAAAGTGCAGTCAGTTAGAAGAACTGAGCTGAAAATCACTGAACAGACTTGTTCTGTTCTAACTCAAACCAGAACAGACTGAGAAAAAACAACCTTGCAGGTAGACTGGCCCTCTCTGGACCACCATTTTCTGACTTCTGGCCTTCCAGAAAAAATGAATCATAGTCTTCAGATGCTGCAGGGCAATCTGAGATGGGGGATTTGCTCCTCACAGTCCCTCCCTTTAGCAGTTTTGAGTACAGTTACAGACAAGCACAGACAGTTTCAGAACGCATCACACTGCTTTAATAGCACTTCCTCTCAACTTCCAAGAAAATGTTTTGCTGTAGCAGCGATTCTTCTGTCCTTCATTTAACCATGGTATTTCCACGTCACCATATCACTCTGTTCCCACATTTTGTGGGTCTTTTCCTATATTTAATCCATCAGTATTTTCTCTGTTCTTCTGATGAAAGCCAAATGAATTTTTTTTCCTGTTTCACAGTCAAGATTTTTTATGTTTGCTACTGTCTGAATCCATTTCAGTACTAAGTTCAGCTATTTCTTACATCTTTAAGGCTGTCACGAGATCCCTCTGAGATCTGACTTATGATATGACACAGCTGATAAACTACAAGTTCCCCAAATTCCTTTACTTTAAAAAGTAATGCTTCAGGAAACAGGCCAAAGGGCAATCCTGTCTCTTAAAAGGCTGGTGACCCTACCATAAGCCACAGTTGCATCACATCAAGGGATATCTTTTCAGCAGCAAGTTGGATAAATAGATTGTGCTTCATAACATAGTTTCTTTCTGCTTCAGGCAGCCAGCATACTCAAACAAGGGCACTGAGAGACCAGACCTTACTCCTGACAATATAGCTCACTCTCACCATGATCTGACGGGGATCATGGTAGCTTTGCACCAGCTACTGGTTTTTGATTGACTGCCAAACCTATGCCTATCCCCCCAAAAACTTCCAAGCACCCCCTATATCAGTATCAAGGAACTACTGACTACATGGCTCTGTTCTAGCTCCATTTCCCTGACTTGTAAAGGTTGTCGGAAGGTGCTGCTTTTCCAAAATACATTTTATTTCCAGAGTCATACAGAAATTGAATACTTGTTCTCCTAAGAAACATGCAACAACAATGTACAAATTTGTGGGTAATGGTCAGATACTGCCACCCTTATCTTTGAATTTCCATTCTTTTCCTCAGACCCCAAAAACCTAACTTTAAAACTGTGGTTTTCTCCCCCACCTCTCCACTTTTCTTTGTGGTTTAACAGATAAAGTGAGAATGGGAGGAGGTTTCACCGCTTTTGCTGCATGTAAAAACATTAAATTATTCTGTTATTCTGAGGCTCACTGATAGTATGAAGATGACAACTGAACACCAAGGATAGTATTTTCTTGTTCTGCTAGTGACAAAGGGCTTCTTTGGTTGGGTTTTTCAGTTTAGCAAATTCCTGATGCAATTGTATTGATACGAGCTCTTCAAGTTTTTACCTCCATTTCTTCGCCAAAATAACATTCTTCTTTTCCCTATTTTTAATTTTTTTTTTGCAGAGAAAGTAATTTCTAAACAACTATTCAGTTTATACTGAAATATACTACCTCACATGCATTTGTCAGATCCTGTTTTTCATCTTATTAAAATGGTGTCCTAGTAGCACAGACAAATTAATATTTTTCTAGAAAAGTCACACATAGTATTTTGACTCTACTACATTCCAAATGAAAATAAAAGCAATTATATTTTCACAAAATCACAAACTCACAGAAATTATTCTGCGAGTCTGTGGTGGGAAAGGGTCATCGGGCCATCCACTCCAGCCTTTCTAATTGGCTCCAAGCAGGGCTACCTTGAGAATTACATAATGTTAAAAAGATAGAGAAAGAGAGGGAAGGGAAGGGAAGGGAAGGGAAGGGAAGGGAAGGGAAGGGAAGGGAAGGGAAGGGAAGGGAAGGG
>WTSP01002736.1:0-16559 GCA_025331215.1 Actenoides lindsayi
GTGGGGGGAGCTCTTTGGGGGGGGGGGGGGGGGGGGGGGGGGGGGGGGGGTTGGACTAGATCTCTAGAGGTCCCTTCCAACTCCAACAATTCTGTGATTGTGTAATTAAAACTTCCACAGTAGTGCAATACCGAGAACAAAGGCAAGATAAATATTTCTAGAAACTAATAATATTTCCTTGGTAGCAAATGCTATAATGCCAGTTGAATGTTTTAATTTATAGTCAGTAACAAACATTAACGAGGACAGATTCCAGTCATGTCCCTGTTGACCATATTTCATCTTTAATACTGCAGCAGCAAATGACTATGATGTAATGTTTTTAATAGGCACTGGTTTGCTCTTTTCTACAATGGGATACATTCACAACTTCGTTCTATCAAGATGTATTTAATTGACAAACAGAAAGTAGGGGGGAAAAAAGGAAAGAAAAACCTGAGAGATGTTGCTGAACAATGCATTAACACAAAATATGGTTGCTGTTTCTATCTTTGATGTTGATTCACACTCACCACCACCGCAGCCACCATGCTCTTGCTTTGAGGTTTGGTGGGAGAACACCAAACAAAAGGAAACACAACTTTGCAGCAGTCCTTTGCCCTTGCATTGAAGGAGCCCCGTGGACAGCTGTGGTCTGGGAAACACTCAGGGCAAGAGGCCAAGGCATGCTAGGTTTTGCACACCTCTGACATAGCTAGTCATGGCAGCCTCGGGACATGCTGACTATCTTGCTCTCTTTCCATCTCTCCTTAGTCTCCCAGAATCAATGCACTTGTCTCTTCTGAGACAGGTCTTTCTTGGCTGTTAGAATCATAGATTTATAGAATGCTCCTGGTTGGAAGGGACCTTCAAAGGTTATCTAGTCCAACCCTCCCTGCAGTAAGCAGGGACATCCTCAACTAGATCAGGATGCTCAGAGCCTCACCAAGCCTGATTTTGAATGTCTCCAGGGATGGGGCCTCCACCACCTCCCAGGACAACCCCTTCCAGTGTTCCACCACCCTCATAGTAAAGAAATAGAGGGCCAGCTTATCTGTATTCTATCTGACCCTTTGTCATTGGCTTTGGGAAGAGTCAGAGAAATGAATAAAGGCACAGTTGCCACTGTGACAATAAAGGACAACCACTAGGTCACAAGACTTGCCATGGCGATAAGGAAAAGCCCAGCTTTAGCTAGATTTCTATATACTTCCTAAAATGCATATTTTTCAATATTACTACCAAGAGATATGGTAATGTTCAGTGATTTTGAAGCTTGTCAATAGAAGAAGAAAACAAATTCATATAACTGGAGAAAACTAGAAAGCTAAAAACTGAATGAGGTTTAATGTGATAAAACTTGTCTAGGCATTCCAAATAAGCAGGCAAGAAGAACTATTTGTAATGGTGGTCTCATATAACTGTTGTGCATGATCAATATTGCGTATCTGTAATGTTTTCGTGTTGAGAGGAAAGTGCTCTTCTTTTAAATTTCTCCACTCTCTTCTTTTGAAAGGCGTGTTTTTAACCATGGATAACTTCTACTAATAAAAAGTTCATCACTATGCCTTGAATACATCATTTAATTTAAATAACCACACAAAGGAAACAACATATTTCACTCTTGATGTTCCTCACCATCTTCTAAGTCTTCTCATACCTGAATATTATGAATAAAATGAGCAATTGGCTGCAGTTTTTTGCATACTCTGTTATCAAAAATCTTAATCTGCCAAAACGTGTGTACTAAAACAGATCCTCTCCAGCAGGACTTATGCACGCAATTGTAGAACTGAGCTCCAAAATAATTTCTTCTGGCCAGGTACAGAAAAAAGACAAAAGTCAGCTATGAAGCATTACACAGGCAGTATCAGATGTTCAGATGTCTTCAATGATGATACGCTGCACTTGGGCCAGCATGGTTTCAAAATGGGTAGTTTTGATTGGTTGCTCCAAAATCACAGACAGAGCAGTAGAGGCTCTGAGGGGTGGCCAAGATCACGAGAGGAACTGGTATCTGAGGTGGTGTTGGGATTTCTGAATCCAAATGGAACAGCACTAGTGGTGACCTCTTCCCATAAGAAACTGGCATGACATATTTAATAGAACTATCTAGGTTACACACTGAGTATCTCTGTCACAGCAGGTCTTCAGCATCAGACCAGTGATCTGAGGAGGCATATACTTAAGACTGGCAAAGACAAGTGAAAAAATGTTGCAGCTCAAGAATAGCACATCTAGATAAAGATCTGCATACCTGCAGAAGTTAGAAAAACCCAAACAAGACAAAATTATTCTCTGGGAGAGAGTTATTCCTCTGGATCAGGAACAAGCCTCTCATTTGTCAGGGTAGAGAATTATTTTCAAAGTGGTTTCTCTTGTAGAACAAATTTAATGTCAGTAGAATTTGTGAGCTGGAAAAAGAGTTACATGTTTATCTTTCACTTCCAGTTTTGAGGAACAGCTTTGAAAACTACTGGGAAACATTTACATGCTCTGCATTTATTGCTGTAATAAACTTGCTTTCATTTTTAAAGCCAGGCATCACCATGTGGGAATTTCACACACATGGTGACTTTTATAGCTCATGAAAACATATATATTTCCCTCCTTGGTGGACAGATGATTTGTGTCACAACCAGAATACGCTTAAATATCTTAGCTAAATTTAGCATAACACGCTGTTATTACTCTGTTGTCATTGGCATGATTATGTCTCTTTCCTGGGATTTATGTGAAACATTCTCCTGAATGACTGCACCTTCCAAAGTGCATTTGTACAGCCAGTGGTGTGGAGCCTGAAGAAGACTAGGATGCAGCTGCTCGAAGTCCCCAGGTCAGACCAGCCTTCCCCATAGGCACATATACACACATAGGTGCAACGCACAAGTACAGATACACATGGCTGGGCACACAGATCCACACAGACAGACACATTCTGCCCTTACATGAACACAAACAGCATCAGCAGTCTCATCCTGATACTCCCTCCAGTAGATCAGGTTAGCGGCCTGCCAGTTGAAGAACACATACACGTGTGTCCAACATGGATCCCTGGCAGCTGGGCTCAGTCCAGGGGCTGCCCCAGACCCCTCACTCTCCCCCCTGCTGGCACCTGGCACACAAGAGCAGGTATGTACCCTTGTTTTTTCCTCCAAAGACTTCTCAGCAACTTGCCCAAGACAAGGTATCCACCCACCCTGACCTAGAAGGACTGAAGGTGTACAGCTTGGGTCCTAACCTCATTTTCCATAACCCCAGTAGTACAGGCACCCTGTCAATAGAGTAAGCCAATTCTATTTGATTCCCAGTATTTGAAGAGAGTACCAGGACACAACAGTGCTCTGAGATTAGTGACCTGGGTGACTACAGATAGCCTCACCATTGCCATTGACCGAGGTAGATAAGAAATACAAGAGGAAGGAAAAATGACTATTGCTTCTCAGTTCTAGATATCAAGAACATAGTTGGTATTTGAAATAGTCAACTTCTCATGAGACTAGGATTCCTACTAAGGATTTATTATAAAAAACAGGGTGTTACACCTCAGGACCACAGGAGCAGGGAAAAATAAAAATCCAAATTTAGGGATTAAATTGCAAACTTGAAAAGATGGTAGAAAAAAAAGCACATCAATACAGTTAACCCATTCTCTGTTTTTCTAAAAGATTAAATTCAGAGAGGAGAAATCACTTCAAATTCTACATGAACAACAGCCCTTGCACTGGGATACAAATTGCATCAGCCACTACTCCAGATGGAATAACATTTCAGAACAACGTTCCAATAATGAGGATTATTTTTCATGACAGATCCTGCATGCACACAGCTGTTCGCCACTCAAGAGTTGTCTTTAAAAGTCCATGGTTACTTTATTTGGAGTTTTTTCCACTTTTAATAGTCTGCTTCATTGACAGAAGCGTTGCTGGAGAGAAGGCAATGCTCACAAGGTGAACATTTTCACCAAGAACTGTTACTGACCTGAAAGTTAGTAATTTGGAAAATAATATTACTGATCATCAAATAACCTCAGTCAAGGAACCATAAAATGCTTGGGGAACCTCCTTGGCTAAAGCAGTCAGTATCTATTTCACCTTGGACTAGAACCAGAAGGCAATCAACCAGAAAAACATGATAAAACATTTAAGGGCACATGGTATCATGTTTGGTAACTTTAATATTGCTGCAGTTGAAAATAAAAAGGATCTTGTTATCAGTCTCTTGAAAAATCTGATTGATGCTTCTCTGTGTTAATACCATAATATATGGACTACTAGATAAGAATGTTTTGCATGCAATTCACTTAGCTTTTTATTTAAACAGTAGTGTGATAATTAAGACAAATATATGTATTTAAAAATAAACTTATTTAAAATATTTTACTTCAGCTGTACAAAACAAAGTATGCATTTTTTTTTCTGGCAGTTGCTGTTCTACCAGAGATAACAGTTCCTACTAGCAGCATTGGCTTGAGTTCCTTAAAAGGGCTCCAGGATCAAGTCAGTCAGTCTGCTTCTCAGTTTCATTAAAAAGTAGTAATAATGCCTGAAGTAAGTTTCAAAACAACATGTATTTTTTCAGATTTGCCTTATAAAGTATTTAACTAGTTCCTTCTGTGTGGTACAACACTGACCTGAGGTTATCAGTGTTGTGAGGAGGAGTATGAATTTACACAAAGCTCGCTGCCTATTCAGCATAGCTTTGAAATTTTCAGTTTGAAAAGATAACAGTCAGTGACAGAGTTGTGGTCATATATCATTATCAGACAGAAAAAAAAATATACAGAAACAAAGTATCTGTTTGGCTTATGAACAACTGTTTGAGACAAATGTCTGTGAAATTAAAATCAGTTACATGGAGCAGCAACCAAGCCAATCCATTAGGCTTCAGTATCTGCAGTGATGACAACCAAGGTATTTCACCACCACAGCTGTTCATTGTGAAGCAAGCAAAGCATATACAGAAATCTAATCAGGAGAAAGGTTTCACAGGTCATCATACAGACAGAAATAATTTTCTGCAAAAGTTTTTGCAGACCCTGTTTACTCTACACCCACGTTATCTGTCTGCAAAGTGTATTTGAATATTATCCTCCCCCTCCTTGTGGGATGGTTCAGAGAGGGACTACACGTGGATTTTGACCCCAGGCAGAGTCATGCTAAGCACTCTCCAGCGTGCAGGGTACCCTGCAAAGCCCCACTGACATTGCCAAAATAACTTCAATTTTGCCAAAGTCATTAGAATTAATTACATAGGCTCAAAAGTAGAGAAGAAAAAATTCAGGTGAAATAATAGTCCGCAATTCCAGGAATTTACACAGCTCCTTCAGGATACTTGAGAACAAATCAGCAGAGCGCCTTTGAGAACTTCTGATGAATATTCATTGATACGTGACTGACTTCCTTTGATTTAGGGTAGGGAAGCTTCAGTTTCAGTTGACCCAAATCCACAATGCCCAGGTATCTCCTGAACCACCTCTTCCACAAGGGTGGGGGGGTCTTTGGTCCTGTTTTTTGGTGTGGGTTTCTTTTTTTGTTTTGTTTTGTTTTAATATTCTTTCCTAAAAGGCCAACAAACTTTCTTGCCACAGTAACATCTACAGGTCAGGTTACTCAGATGAGGGCGGGCCCTGTGCAGTGACAGTCAGTGAGCAAGCATACCACATGGCATGCCAGATGGCCAGCTGTTGCTGGCTTGTCCTGTGACACAAGGAGACCACAGCCAACTCAGTGCAACCCCCAATGCTTCACTGTCACATACCAGCTACACATCCCAATACAGGACAGAAGACCATAATACATGGCCATTAAATGCTTCCAAAGATGCCACACACACTGTCTCAGTCAAGCAGTTGGCCAGCAGTGGTTCCAGACATGCTGCTACTAATGCCAGAATTCAATACCAATTACTACACAACATACTGAGAAGCTGTACCAGTCTAGAATCAGAACATCACTTTCAAACCTATAATAACCTACCTCACCTAGCCAATTTTTTTCCTAAAATAATCCATTTAATATATGATGATTTGGGTCCAGCTGTTGGGTGAAATTATTATCTAAGTCATCACCTTCCAAAAAGTGTATTTACAATCAGAGAGAATGCAATTAAAGAAGACACAGGACTTACCCAGCACTGCAGATCAGATGGACTGATTAGAAGCAGCCACACTTAATTCCAGGGATACTTACCAGATCACAAGAGAAACCATCTCTCTAAGCATCACAGGTTTAAGACATGGTGCAGTACTGTCGAAACCAAGTAATTTTTATGAATAAATCAACTAACCTTATGCAGTTATTTCAGGCAGATCCTCCTCCTCCTGACTTCAGGGAAACAATACCACCACCACCAATATAGTGGCCACTGTCAATTGTTATAACAACCGCCTTTTTGGCTTTGTGTGTTCTCCATCAGTGTAATATATTTTACAGCTACCTTAACATTTTCAAACTTCTTTTAAAGCTTCGAAATTAAAAAAAAGAAATAAAAAAAAAAAATCAAAGATTCAACTGCAATGATTACTAAAGTGAAAGAACTGAATGCTTGATTAAAATATAAACCTACCCTGAAATTTTTGTAAATTCAATTTAGCATAAGGAACGCAAAACTAAATTCTGACATTTGCTCACAAAAGCTCAAAACCAAGGTTGCAGTAGGTTTGTTAGACCAGAATGTGTTTAATGATTGAAGCTCTATGTGAACACAATACAGTTGTAGCACAGCTACAGAGCTAAGTTTTAGATTATGGTGTGCTGATATAATAATTGAGAAAAATAGCAAAAAAAAGAAACTGCCTGCATACTGATTTATGCATTTCAAGTTCTCCACCACCTCCCAGAGCAGTGCCTGTCTGTTAAGACGTTACAGCACAAGGTGGACTTCTGTAATCCAGATACTGAATACTACTGAGGGTAGGCAAGAACGCCTACAATCGAGGCTACAAACAAAAGGTGATCAACTGCTACAGTAGGTAAAACTCTTCCTTTAATAACAACTTTCTATTAAAAAGACAAAAGCGATAAGCAAAACTTCACGCTCTGAACATCCTATGTCCTGTTACTACACAAGAAGCTGCACAGAATATCCGTCATCTAAATGAGATTCCTGCTTACACAAGCTGTCCGAAATTCACATGAACAGGATTTGGATCCCAGTTCAATATTCAGCAATTGCCTCGTAAGAATCGTATCGGTCACCAAAAAGAGAACCCCCAAAGCCCCTGAAACAAATTAGCTATAGCTATGGGTTTAAGTAGAAGACAAGAAACAATCAGACTATGAAAGCAAAAAGGCTCTGTTTTTTTTAAAAAATTTCCTACTACATACAAGAACAAATGCAGGATGTGATGTTTGCTTAGGTTTATTAATTTATTTTTGCAGGAATCTGCAACTTGGAGTATGCACTTTCTGGAGGTACCATGCATGCATAGCCTCTGAATGCTTTTATACAATTTCACCTCTTAGTAATAAGTTCATTCACAGCATACACAAATCTAGAATGTAGACACCATATATACAGAATTAAACAAGATTGTGTCTTTTTTTTTTTTAATGAAAAATTTAACAGGGTTTCACACAGCAGGAAATATGGATTAGATACACTGGTGCCACCATACATAAGTTTCAAGAACACATTTTTTTAAAATTGGTTTCAAAGGTACTGAAAATCCAGGATTATAATATTGCATTAACTCCATTGATTTCTGATTATTCAAAACCAAGAAAAATATTTCATTAATATTTATGGACATAAACAGCAACAAAAGCCCCAAACTGAAGAAATCTGGCAAAATTCAGTCATGGCTAGCTTCACATAATATTGACATTTCAAAACGAAACAAATGCAGCAGCACATAGAGACAGTACTGACTATGAGATGTGATATCTGTGCATGTCTTCTTTCTTTACGGGATTTAAAGTCACTGTAATAGAGAGCGTGTAAATTCTGCGGTACCAAACAAGCTGATGAATTGTTTATGTCCAGCTGTCCACTTCTCATCAGGATAGTAATTTTCACATTCTAGGGTATACAACTGTAATTTTTCATTAAAAAAAATAAAATATCATCCTGATGACAAGCTTTTTTTTTTTAACATACTTAAAATTCTCACATTCTCTTTTTAAACATTCTTTATTGTTTTTATTTTGTTTTGTCCCCATTTCAACTCAAGTAGTTTTATTTCAGTTTCAAGGGGCTTTACAATCAATATTAAATGTAAAAGTACTTAGAAATTGAAATGAGAGATGTATAACTGGGACAGATAAAAGTAACTGAAAGAAGAGTTTTGTTGTTTTTTTTTAAAAACCAACAATGTGATTTAGTAGCATATCATAATCAGAAAGTACTGAGACCAGCTCTTTTAAGAATTATTACACCTTTTCACCATACTGCCCATTTTTCAAGGGAAACACACACATACCACAGACACACAGATACACAATTCAATCTGATCTAAGACTACATTTTACAAAGTACTTCCTTTTGCTTGACTTCCCACCCCTTTCCTTTTCACCCAAACAAGACTAATAATTACATTAAAATCAAAAGTAGATCCAAAGTTCAGGATTTCTTTTGTTTACTATGTTCTGAATCATTTTCCACAAGCCTCACTCTAAATAGACTTTTAAAGAACTACAGTAGTATTCTATAATTAAAGGGAATTCATCTTAATAGCACAGTAAATATAAAATAAGCTTTATAAAATTTCAATGAACAGTGAAATCATTTGAATATCTGAATGTCCAAGTCAGTTACAAAGTTTACCACTCTAGTAGTGTGGTTGAGGGAAAGCTCAGTAGTTAAGGAAAAAAAGAAAACACAAGTAGTGCATTAACTCAACACAATGGCATCATCATCCCACCATTCACACACACACAAAAGTTTTATACAATACAGTGCATTTTGTATGCCAGCTGACATTAGGGTTTTATGTGCATTCAATAAATATTACATAAATCAATCTTTTTGGCATAATCTACAATTCAGTTGGGGTTTGAACACTGTCATCTGCTTTCAGAAGGTAAATGGATCTTCCAGTATTCAAAATACAATTTACATTCTAATAAACTAGAAATATTTGAGCACCACGTAAGGTCTTTACCATTACTGTTTGAGTATGGGTATTTAAAAGTAAAAATACAACTGAAGAGTTTGGTTTTTGTTTGTTGGTTTTGTTTTTTTGTGTGTGCAAGCAACAAATGAGAGTAACTGAAGGAAAAATTGGTACGAAGGAATCCATTTGCAATTTAATGGCACTCAGTCTTCCAAGAAGTATCTTGTCACAGCAGCCTTCCTTCTCTTCCTCTGGTGAAGCTAAGACTAAGTTTAGCAAGTCTCCCTTTATGTTTATTATAATTCAGGGAATTATTGGTCTGCATGCACTCCTGCACCCTCTCCCCACCCCCCTTCAAAAGCAGCATCTATTCTGTCTGAAAATGGCACAACTGTATTGATGCATGACACACCTACTCTCATTTGCTGACTGTCATTTCAGTAGCCATCATTTTGTAACTGGAGCGAAAACAAATGTTTCTAGAACTTCAACAGAAGTACAAATGAAAATTGAAATAATACAAAGGCAAAGGCATCACAATAGAAAAGTCATGAAGTTACTAGTATTGTTTCGAGTAATTCATTATACAGCTGATAAAAGCAGTGGCACTGCTTATCCTAGGTATAATGCTTCTGCTCATCTGTTTTCTAGTTATCTCAGTTTTGTCAAACTGTGCACTTAGATGAACAAAATTAATATTTGCCTTCCAACTTCACTTGGCAGGGGCTTTTTTATCCCTTTCCGCACGTGATGAGCTCCTACACAGCAATATAAATTGAGAGGAAGGAGGAGAGGAAGGAAGGAGGAGAGGAAGGAAGGAGGAGAGGAAGGAAGGAGGACAAATAGCTCTGATGCCTTTGACTTTGTTTTCCTCATCAGTGGTGCACACTGCTGGAGATCTATTAGCTTATTTAAAATTATGCTGAAGATTTAATTAGTGCAAGAACATTTTGAAAAATGTCAGATAAAATATTGGTTCCTCATCTAAGATCACAGTTTGTTTTTCACTGTTATTTTTATAAGCTGCAGGGAGAGAAGACACTAGACTGAGCAACGTAGTCAAGATGAGTTTTTGTCCACCCACTCCTTACAAACGCTGCTTGATTTTAACTAAGGATTCAGACACATGATTGTTCTACCACAGCTTAACATGTTATCACACATCAAGTGAATTGTGGAAACTGACCATATGGACGTGGCTGCCATGAGCTAAGAACAATTTAAAATGAAGTAGTTTAAATCTCTTCTGGTAAGGTTTAGCTAGCACATTTTGTCTCACAGTCGCAAAGTCAATTATAGTAACTCAGCTGACATTCTTAGTTGTATCTCTGAATCTTGCCAAAGTTATACCATAGAAATTCAAATGCACTGTACTAGCTTCTGACCAGTCCACAAGAACATCCTACTTGGTTGTACAGTTGTGTAACATAAGCATTCAGCTGCCCAAACCCAAGTTTGATTTCACAAGTATTGAGTGCTTTATTACAGCAACCTGAAGCATTCAAACAAACTGAACATCACCTTTAGAATACAGTGTATCATATGCATACAAGTACCAGTAGGATTTTCAGTTGCAATTCTTGTGTTCTTCAACCTATGGCAAATATTTCCTGATCAAAATAAAAAGAATGCAGTGTGTATTTTTTCAGGACCTGGCATCTGTTATTTTATACAGGATAGTTTATTAACAATGTGCAAATAAACCTTTACTGAAGAGCTAATCGATGAATTATTTTTCAGCTAACTTTGAACTGGGGCACAAAGTACCTTCTGTGCTGTAAACATCATGAATTCTTCACAAATTGGAAGCTGGAAAGGTCTAAGGAACTGGGTACAAACTCTTCTCATACACAACCATGGCTGAGCTCAAGTCTTCCAACCAAATCTGGAGTAGTCTGTGTTTGGCATATGTCTGTGCTGCTACAGAGCACAGGCTTAGAAGATTGTTGTATATAAAAGCATACTTTTAGCTTTGAAACACGACGGCCTAATAAAAGCATGCAGCAGTATTTTCATCCGTAATATGGTAGAATTCATTCATAGTTTATTACCAGTGTTGACACAGCCAGGTGAGCACTGTACAAGCAAAAGGGATTGTAAAAAATTACCTCTGATTAAACTCTCTGTAACACTCATACGGTATCTCATTTAGTCACCTTAGGTTACTATTTCAAACAGCAATTTTTTGTAGACATAAGTTACCCTGAAAAAAAGCAGCAATTACAAATACCCTTCTCCTTGTTTTTTTTTATAGATTGCAAAATTTATCATTGCATTTACCTGTCTTCTCTTTCAGTAGCTTACAATCTAGAAGCACAGGGAGCCTTTGTTTTCCAGCTAGCTGTGGCCAGGTTAAGTAAGGTCTGTCTCTTCAGTTTTTCAGGTTAAGTGTAACATTTCACACCATTACTAGAAGTCTGTAATTTATTTTTTTTTTTAAACAGCTTTGTTGTGGTTTTTTTTTTTGAGCGCCACTAAGCAGTAACTATAACCACAGGACTAAAAACCAGTAGTTATTTGCTTTCCTGTATACATTCTTCACAAAACTAATCCTTTTACATTTTCAGGTTCTATTTTCTGCTTTGCTCACTGCAACGGGATAAGAAGGAATTTCACCCTTAATGTATTCATTTTTAGTGTGGCACAAGCAGAAACATCTTAACGCATTACTCCCACCCTTTGCAATATGAAGAGTGTTGACTGGCAGAGGCCAGGCAGATGGACTGAAAGGTTCCCCATGTTTCCTTCTCCTACAGCTATGGGCTCGCGAGCCTGTTTTCAACCCAATACAGCCCCTTCAGGATTTTCAGGTGTATCGTGGCATTTCACACTGCTCACAGCGATTTAGGGCTGGGTGATTTAGAAAGGTGCAGCTATCACAATTCCAGGGAGCCCCTTCAAAGTCTTCATCTCTTGGTTGAGTCCGTGAAGTCTGTTTGGAGCTGTTTTGATGCTCTAAAAAAAGTAAAAGGAAATAATTTTTTCTTATTTCAGAAGAGAAGGATGATAGGCAAGATCATACTACTGGGTTTGTCACCTCATTAAACATTCTATCTTAAAATGAACATGGAAACCTTTCCACTTAGGTAATATTAAAGGTCTGTTGCAAAAGCACTTTTAATTCAGTTTGTAAAATTGAGTATTTAAAGTATTTCACATCTGTAAAGAGTCACTCAAACACACTATATTAAGAACAGAAAAGCAGTCACCACTGTTAAGTCACTGATACTGCTAAAGATTTAATAGGTTAAAACATACTGAAAAGTTTGTTACTGGCACTGCATCATCCTATAAAGGAATGATTTCACAGGTTTACGTACAGCAGTCTATTATAAAATTCTGAATCCCAACAACACTACTTTACCTGAAGTAAAAGACTACTTCTAACTTAGTTCTTTAAACAATCTGAGAGATGGTATATTTTCTGCACCTTTCCCTAGCATTTATCCAGGCTGAACAAAATAGAACAAAAAAAAAATTGATAGGCCTGTTTCAAAACAAGATGTTGTATTTTTCCTCCTGTCTTTGCAGCAGGGACATGTGTACATGAAGCAGCATTTAACTCTGTTTTAATTCATAAAATCAGTATGTATGCAAATCATACATTAGATATTAACCTACACAGAAAGACTCGGTTTTCTGATGTCTCCTACCACCACTTCAAGACCTCTGCTTATCTACTAAAAGTGACAAATACTTCTAGGATGTGGAAAAACATTTTACAAAATGTTAATATTCAAAACAACATTAGCACACATACCTAGAAGGTAAGGTTAAGATACCCAGCTGCTAAACAAACATCTGCAGAACTGCTTAATTAAAAGAGAACTTACATTGTGAATAAGGACTGCAATTTTTAATTTGAAGTGCACACATTGCTATCATCTGCTGAAGAAATCTAGCAGATGGCTGGTGACAAAGTTAGTGCAAATAGTATTTAGGTTTGTCTTCAGAGACATACTTAAATAAAATAAAATAAATACTACTAAAAAAAAAAAAAAAAAAGTACCCTCCTTTCTTTGATGTAATCCCTGTCCAGTCCAGAAGTCATGTAGCCACATTGTTTGGCCTCAACAAATTCCTTTTAAGCAAATGAGCAGTGTGGGCACTAGACTGCATTCATGTGCCTACCTGTCTGCCCATGCTTTCAACAGCTGAATATTAAGGAAATTGAATTATTTAGGGGGAGGCGGGGGGGAAGAATATACTATTTTGACAGCTCCATGTTAAAAACCAAGCTCAGACTACAGTACACCAGCTCTAAAACTGATCTCTAGTTAGTTGACAGATAAAATCAGAAAGCTAGTTATAAAAGACACTATCTTTCCAACTGCCAATTAAAATCACTTATTTCATGTAAGTTTTTTACACTGTTTTCCTCTGAAATAATCAATCAAATAAGCTAGTGTAATTAAGAGAATCTCTTCAAGCATCGCAAAGTATCAGTGCCTTGAATTGACCACAATTTGACATGAATCCAGGTATCTGCCTTCATGCCACTGCTCACCTGCTGCTGCTGTCTTTCCTGAACACTATCACCTATCCAGGAAACTCATCCTAGTATTGGTTTGGGGTTTTTTTGAACCATAAACAGCAGGTTTTGGCTATCTTTTTCTTTTAGATTTCCACGTACTAACCATTTTCTTACATCAAAGAGTAAAATACTTGCTTCAAATAAATGGGAAAAATTTTCTTATGTAAATTCAGAATTCAACTGCGAAAACCTTTGTGAAGTGCTTGTCAGCAACTATTAACTTAGTTGCAAAATTTTGATTTTCAAGCAGACTATATGATTACTGATTCAAAAGAATGATTTCTTTTCCACTGACAAATTTAGTATATGCTAGTTACAGTGAGAGGAGACACAATATTATAAATTGTATCACACATAACATTTTCAGAGAAAAGACCACTGGTTTTTGTCTATTAGAGCACAGGATCCCAGACTGGCTATTTTGGCAGGAAGATACAAAGTGTTAAAAAACTTCCACTAACTTCTGAAATCATTCCTTTAAAAGATTTCAAGAAGTAAGGGGGGGGGGGAAGGGAAGAGGTCCCAAAATACCCACGACAAAAGGTAGGGTTCTGCTCCAAGACTACCACTAGATGTAGTGGAGTTCAGAAAGCTGCTGAGCTACATGGCCACTAGGTGTCTACTGGGGATGAGCTGAGTCAGTCTGGGATGTACTGACTGATTCTCCACTGTACCAAAAGTGAGACTACATACATAGCTCCTGTGCTTACATAAAACTTAAGTGTCCTAAGCTGGATATGAATTCTAGATAGTATACAATTAGCACAGAAAATTTTAGAAACAGGTAATGAACTTCAACAAGTGGGACAGTGCTATCTCTTTAGATCAATACGAGGAAATGTGTTCTGTCTTGGTCCTTAAAATATCTGAAGCTCTTGCTGTGCTAAAAATTCAGGGCTACTGTGAAATTCATACTTTGCACAAAAGAAAAATAGGTAAAGTGTGACCAGTCAAGTTAAAATACAATGAAAAAAATATAAATGCAAATTTTAAAAAGCTGCTGTGACCAATTAAACTTGAATAAAAGATTCCAACTACACTATTAAATCCTAACAACACATATTATTTTAAAAAACTCACATAATTAGGAAGCTCAGGTTAATGCATGCAAGTTTGTCTACTTTCAACTCTTTTTCTAACAGTGAGTAACAGTATTTACAAACAATATATTCACAGAACATTCATTTGCAACAACCTGTCTGAGGAAAACAAATCGTAGCCAGGATAACTGCACTTAAAGAAGAAAGTTCTCTTTTGGTTTATATATAGAGAAAAGTTATAATAATTAGAATTGCATCCTGTCATTACGGGGGGTTTTAAAAAAAGAAGGAAGAGAACCCAAAACTTTCTCAATGCAGATTAGGTAACTTGATTCTTAACCTACCCTTTTTATATGGCTTTGGTGGCACAACAGGACCAGGCTCTATGTTATCATAGAAGTTACAGGTGGCTTTTGGATCAAAGTTCCCTGTCAGAAAACAAAAGTAAGAGAACGTAACTCAAAGATTATTTACATGCTTATGTCAGTGATATGAACATCTACAGACTTCAGCTTTTATACATTAGCTAGTGCCCGAGTAGTCTTTTGTCATATATTATCAGTTTTGTATAGGTTCTAGTAATTTTTAGCAGGCTAATCCTGTATTGAAGAATCAACTTCAGCTCAATGTTCTGTATTGTTTTGAAAATCTGTGGAAAGGTAATTCCTTCTATAGGACACATTAGTGGTAAAAAATGAGGTATATGCATATTCTAATCTGTTTGCATTTATGCCAAGCTTCTGCTGCAGAAAGAGGATTCCTAAAGACTGAAGTAGATTTCTGTTTGCCAACTTCTTGGCTGCAACCTGTAGTTCTGTTTTGCATTATTTGGTCAGAGCCTTTGTCAGGAAAAAGCTAAAAATTTCAGTAAAGAACCTTTGCTAAGGAGTATTTTTATTTTTATTTATTTGGTCTTGACAAAGTCACTTTTAAAACACCACCTTTTTGGCAACGAAGTTTGTCTTGGCAAAACCAAATATTAGCAAGTCAAGTTTATCAGGTTGCAACTGAAAAAGACACATTTTCAGAGATAAGCTGATATTAATAATCGAAATTGAACTTTAAAGAGCCCAAGTATTCACATTTAAGCACATACTATATTACAATCATACAATCATTTAGGTTGGAAAAGGCCATTAGGATCACCAAGTCCAACTGTTAACCTAACACTGCCAAGTCCACCGCTAAACCATGTCCCTAAGTGCCACATCTACACATCTTTTAAATGCCTTCAGGGATGGTGACTCTGCAACCTCCTTGGGAAGGCTGTTCCAATGTTTTACAAACCTCACAGTGAAAAATATTTTCCTAACATCCAATCTAAACCTCCCCTGGCACAACTTGAGGATGTTTCCTCTTGTACTATCACCTGCTACATGGGAGAAGAGGCCAACTCCTACCTCACTACAACCTCCTTCCAAGTAGTTGTAGAGCGCAATAAGGTCTCCCCTCGCTCTCCTCCAGGCTGAACAACCCCAGCTCCCTCAGCCAGTCCTCAGAAGACTTGTATTCTAGACCCTTCACCAGCATTGTTGTCCTTCTTTGGACACGCTCCAGCACCTCAACATACGTCTTGTAGTGAGGGGACCAAAACTGAACCCAGTTTTTGAGATGTGGCCTGACCAGTACCAAACACATGGGGAATGATCACTTCCCTAGTCCTACTGGACACTATTCTTGATACAAGCCAGGATGCTGTTTGCCTTCTTGGCCACCTGGGCACACTGTTGGCTTATGTTCAGACAGCTGTTGACCAACACTCCCAGGTCCTTTTCTACCAGGCAGCTTTCCAGCCACTCTTCCCCAAGCCTGTAGCTTTGCATGGGGTTGTTGTGACCCAAGTGCAGGACCCACCACTTGGCCTTGCTGAATCTCACAGAACTGGCCTCAGCCCATTGCATCCAGCCTGTCCACATCCCACTGTAGAGCCTCCCAACCCTCCAGCAGATCA
>WTSP01002738.1:0-17139 GCA_025331215.1 Actenoides lindsayi
TGTCCCTCTTGAACTGGGGAGCCCAGGACTGGTTGCCATACTCCAGGTGAGGTCTCACCAGGGCAGAGTAGCGGGGAAGGAGAACCTCCCTCGATCTGCTGGACACAACTCTTCTTAAAGTACCCCAGGAGACCATTGGCCTGCTTGGCCACAAGGGCCCGTTGTTGTCCCATGGCTAACACAAATACCTGCTGATGTTCTGAGGCAGATGGATGCCTCCTGCTTTCCACAGTTTGCACTGTAAATAAAATGTGGTTGCTACCCATGCTGTGGCCCTACACTGTACGTGTTCCACGCTGATGTCATCAACGACCACTTCTGTCCAGGAGAAATGACATGGGACATTAACTCCAGAGCAGCAGGTACCGTCTCTGTGACCAACAACCATTTGATAGTGCTCACAACTGCGACTGCTGGATGGGTCCCGTTTGATGAGTACAGGTAGAGACTGGTGGAAATGCAGAGTTATCCCAGCCCAATGTTCCAGCGTTCCACTGGGAAAAACAAACCCCAGAGGATTTCTATACACGTGCTGGTGCTTGGGCACTGAAGGCTGGCACATGACAGTGTGTTTTTATATCAGAACCAGGGAAAATGTTTTCAATTTTAATTCAGTGGCAAGAAAATAAAAGCTGGTTGGGATTAAACTTTCCAACGAGAAAAATCATTTTGAAAAAGCGGAAAAAAATATTAACACTTCTAGTATTTATTTTTCTATTCTGAATCTCCTGTAGTTAATTGAATTTCTTTAAATACCCATGAAAATGAAATGACACATTTAGTTGGCTTTCAGATGGATGCTTTTAACTGTCCTGACTTTTCCCCTTTACTGGGTTCCGGGAGAACTTTTCTTCAGACAGCTCCATTTAACTGTACAGAGACACTTTCCCCAAGCAAAGAAAACCGTATCTTAGTAGCTCAAAGCAGGGGCCAAAAGCCCTCCTTGCACTCAGTAAAGCTCCTCCAGGGATCAGCTTGTCCCAAGATGCTCTTCTATCCTTAAGTAGCACTGTGCAGAACAGTCCGTCAGTCTGTAGCCTGACTGTGAGCAATGCCAAGGCAGAGAGGATGAGAAGACATCTCTTCCACTTTTCCCTCTTTCTGGAGGTGGGATGCAAGTACCAAGCAGGACACACATCTTCCCATCCTTCTCCTCAGCAATGCGATCCCTTGTTTTCGGAACCAAACAGCCTCCCACTGGTCCCTACACCTCCTTTACTCACAAAATCAGGGCCTGTAACCCAAGAGAGGCATTTGGAGGGTGAAAGGTCCAACTCGATGCCTCAACTTGGGGTTCTGACAGCCCAGCTGTGGGACAGGGTGGGATGGCACCAAAATCAAAAGCTTTCTTTCTCTGCCACATTGAGCTCTACCGTCTTAGACTGAGCATGGATAGCTGTGTCAACATTGCCCAACCTCTCTGCAGGCTGCCCACTGGGGAACTGTGTTGGCATAGACCCTTTCAACATCACCCACCCGTGTCCTGTCTCACAGGTTGGTCTGCAACTCCTCTGCTCACAGCAACAACCTGCAGCCTCTCTCCTGCTCTGCAACTCCACGTGCTCAACGCGCGGTGTGCCGTGCCTGCTCCTCATGGGAGGCACAGCTCCACGGTTGCTGCCTGAGCCTAGGATGGTTGGAGAGCAAAGGTGGCATCACTGACCTGGCCCTCCTTTCCCCAGAGAGCCTTGCAGGAGGACTGCCCAATGTGGTATGTGCCCCATGTCCCGTGAACAAGGAGAGGATCTCAGGCACCTGACCCAGCTTCGCAATACCTTGCAGCTTTGAAGCACGGCGGTTCAATGGAAGGAAAAGGTTGCCATGGCTTCTCTTGAGGCAAACCAAAGCCTGTGAGAACTTCAGGATTTCAGATCCCAGGGAAAAATTGGTTCAGGCACTTCCAGTTCAGAGAGATGAATGACTGAATGAGATTAAAACCACTGAGACACCTAAACTAGGCTTGCCCAGCTGGGAGACAGCGAGTGATCCCCAGCGAGCTGTTCAAACTCTTGGCTGACTTAGCTATACTTTGGAAGTACCTATTTCTCCCCCTCCTAATTTAAGAGCTCAGCATCAGCTGGAATGACTGCCCTGCTCCAGCAGCAGAAGGGGTGAGAAATGGCACGGCCAAGGCAGAGGTGAGGCTGGGTGATGTTGGCTTGCAGGCCAGGGAGAGAAGAGAGCATCCCCCTACCTGAAGTTTGGTTATCCCCAGCAAGCTCGGCCAAGCACTGGCTGCGCTCCTCTTCAATCTCCTGCATGATGCTGCACTCCGGGCGTGTGCTGGATGCCTGCAGAAAGGGCAGAGAAGAAGAGAGTGAGCAAAACCCATCTATAGTCAGAGACGTGCTCCTGGGGATTGATTCACAGCCACCCGAGCTCTCCCAGGCCACTGTGCAATGGGGATACACATCCAGCCTTATTTGATCTTTGAGAGAAGGGAGTATAACCCAGAACCTGCTGAAAAAAACAGCACTGAGCTCCATGCCTTCTATAAAAAAAAATAAAACAACCTGAGTTGTTTTTTTTTCTGGTGATGGGGAGCAATTCTGCTTCTTTACGCTGCAGGAACCTGCCTGCTTAGCCTGACCCCAGCAGCTGCCTAAGGCAGGCAGAGGGCAGTTCCAATATTCACACCTAGAGCAGAGGGATCTGTGCTTACAGGGTTTATTCTCTCCGTTCCCCACCCCCTGCCTCCTGGCTGATGCTAATTCAACGCCAAACAACCCCCAAATCAAATAAGAATGAAATCTCTGATGCAGATTAGGAGATCAAGGAGCTGTAAAGCAGGAAATTCCCAATGACAAGACTTTTTCTCCCGAGAGGTTTCTCCTCAGTCAGACCTCATTATATTGTGTCTGCAATACAACAGTGGCTGTAAATGCTGAGGTAATTAATCGTGGAGTCCTTACAGCATTGACGAGCTGCCTCGAATCAAAAAATGTGTCAATGACAATTTGTACTCCAAAAAGGGAACCAGGAACTGGACAACAAGTCACATAAGACCGTGTGCCCTCATCTATTAGAATTAGGAGGAACTCCTTGCTTCATTGCTATGGCCATTGCAAAAGGAAACTGAGGACCCCACGGGCACGGCCCTGCACTAACCCCCAGCTCTTTCAAAGAGGCTGGGAAAAGCATTCAGCGGGGAGAAACCGACTGAGAAAAGCAGCTGCAAAGGGACAGAGAGAGGGGAACGATGTGAGGGGAGCGGAGGTCTCGGCTTCAGTTTGTATTGTCAGTGTTAAATGTCACGCAGGAAAGGCCGTTGAGTCAGGTGAGCTTCAGGGACAGGTTGGGAGGACAGGAGATGAGCCTTGGCACGTAAGTCGTCATTGATTCTGTGCTCACCCTTGCTGGGTTTTGGAAAGAGCATTTGTGTTTATCAGAAATAGAGAGAGAAAGAAGAGAAGGAACCAAAGAGATCTTTTCAAGTCTCATTTCAAAAGGTCTGAGATCTTTCTCTCTCCATTTGCCAGACAAGTTTGTAAGACGAAAGGCCCAGAAATCCTTTGAAGGAGAAACTGCTTGACGCCAATTGACATTTGGATTAAAACTGTAGAATACTATAGCTCGTTACATTTATTCTCACTATTTTTTATTAATCCAGTCTGGTCTCTTCCCTGTTTCACTCCACGTCTTGTTCAGATTGCAATTCCCTTCACGTTGGGAATCGCTCTTGATTAGTCGTGCACAAACAATTAATTATGTGGTTTTCTAGTCAAATCAAAAATTAAAATAAAAACAAACAGGAGAAGGGGGAAGGGGGGGATTATTTGGAGTTGTCTTGGTATTCAAATATTTCTTTTTCCCAACAGGAAACAGATCTTCGGGAATTTGATCTTGGCTCATCTAAAATACCATAGATCCATTTTGGTTTGATGTACAGTGCTTCTTGCCTTTTTATTTTAACCTTAAAAAAAGCGTGAGGGGAAGCGTGAGAGATTTGCAGAACACTCGCTGTAAAAATAAAGACTGAAATGTTTTCAAAACATTCTGACTTTTTCAAAGGAAAGTTTTAACTCTCCGGACTTCAGCTATTGCCAAATTCATCTCACATCTATAAATAACTCGAGTTTGCACTTTATCTATTAATTCATACAGCTCTAACTTTGATCAGGGTTGGCAAAGTGCTGTGTGCTTCCACAACATATTTTAAATCTTTTTTTTTTTTTTAATGCAGTAAATTTTCTACCAAGCCCATTAGCGAGTTCTTCACTCTGCATCTTCCCTTCACTAAAAACACACGCCCAAATTGGCTGATTGTATATTTAACTCAACAGCCTGATATTTAATTTTGAGCAAATGTTTTATCACCTTTAAAAAAAAGATGTACAAAATAAAGAGATTATGCCAATTCATCATTAGAATTCTGAAAAATGGCAAGAGGAAATGGCCTTAAGTTGTACCAGGGGAGGGTTGGGTTGGATATTAGGAAAACATTTTTCATAGAAAGGGTAGACAAGAATTGGGACAGGCTGCCCAGAGTTCCCAGGGTGGAGTTCCCATCCCTGGAGGGATTTCAAAGCTGTGGAGATGTTGTGCTAAGTGACGTGGTTTAGTGGTGGACTTGGCAGTGCTGGATTAATGGTTGGACTCAATGATCTTGAAGGTCTTTTCCAACCTAAATGATTCTATGATTCTGTAAACAGACAAAGAAAGAGTGGGATGTATCTCATCTTGCCTTCCAGTGGGACATCTTCCTTCATTTTAGCTGGGTAAAAACTACCTCAGTTTATCCTCAACTGATTTTTACTATTCTTTCTTGTCCACAGGGAGCTAGCAAGTATCAGCCCTGAAGGCTTTCACCCCACCTCACTGACTGTAGTGGGACCAGCTCAAACTAAAATACCTACTTTCTAGCCAGAGAAGGTCAGTGATGGGTGAAGTTAATGTCTAAAGACCTTTAACTGAATCATCAAGGTCAACAAACAGACTCACATTGGAGGCCTTCTAGTTTATGGCTCATTTTCCACATTAAGTAAGTAAGTAAATAAATAACCCAAACAATCTGAGCAACCATCCTTCTACCTCCCTGGTGATAACACTAACAACCCTCACCTATCACAGCTGCCATTTCTATAGGCTAACAAAGACAATTGGAATTTAAAATAAAATTAAATTTAAAAAGTACAGTTTGGGCCATTATTAGGAAACAGAAAAGTATGTCTTTTTTTGCTGGTAGGTCATCACTTCACCTGGTCCGATGGTGAGCAGGGCAAGAAGTTCAGCTGCCTTAATTCACCTCCCAGCTGACCAAATGCTCATGGCTGAAAAGACTCCTCCAGAGCTGTGAGTCTTGTCTTGCCCAGAGGATCTCCCCCGGGATGACTCTCCTGCCTTGGTGTTTTCCTTCTGGAAAAGCTTGAAGTAGACTTTACAGATAGCTTGGTACAAACTCACTTTACTTCTTCCCCAGCTCTGTTTTGTTTTGTTTGGGTTTTTTTTTTTTTTTCTGTGTTTTGTTTGTTGTTGTGTTGTTTTTTGGTTGATTTTTTTTTTCCCGTGGAAAAGGCAGAGATCTTGGGCTTTGGCAACTTCCCCTGCACCGGGCAACTGGCCACGCGGACACGTGCCTGGGGACTGCACTAACTCACACTTCCCATCCCCAAAGTGTAGACAGAGAAAAAGCATGCCGAGCTTTGGTTAGCTCCCATTAACACCAGCTAGTGAACAATAACCCAGCTTCCCAGGCACACCCACTGCGGGTGAAGCTGCAACTCAGTACTCCCCTTGCTAAGCCCTCCTGGCAGGTCCCAGACACCCCGCAGAAGCTGCGCTGCCTTTGCCGGGGGTTGTTTTTCCTGCGCACGCTCTGAAGCCCCGGGCTGAAAGACGAAGGGAATGTTTTTCTGGATGTGATTTCCTGCAGCTCTGCATTCTGCAGCAACTTTTAATGTGGCATTATCCCCAAAGTCTTTATTAATGAGAGTTCTCCTTCCCGAGGGATCCCAACAGTGGTTAGAGGATTACTGCACAGTCCGCCGCTGCAAAGAAAGCCGCTGTGTACACTCTTTAATTAAACACAATTCCAAGGACTGTCAGAGACTGAAGGAGCTCCTCAAAGGTGGGTTGCAAGCAGGAGTACGAGCCCAGAAGCAGCACGGCAAGCCTCAGCACCTCCCTGTCTCCTGACCCCAGTATTCCTGGGCTCCCAGTATGGGGACTCCAGCAGAAATGGGGACGAAGGTGACCAAAATGAGACCGCAGAGTCAAACACGGAAGGAGTAGAATTGAAAATCCCACAGATGATGACATCACACCCCCCACCCATTTCTGTTCAGCTCCCAGAGCCCCCGCAGCAGTGGCACATGGGTGCACTTCCAGGTCTCGGAATGAAACTTCCTTACACCATTCCTACCTTCCTGTAGTTCAGTGAAGGTAATACTGGTATAAGACAGGAGCATCAGTTGCCTTCCTATGGGTTCTACAACTTCAGTCACTGCTCTAGGTGGAGATCTCTTAACCCTTTATCGTGTGGACAGCAAAAGGAAAGGAAAGATTTTTAGCAGGCAGGTCTTATTTCAGGCCTCAGTGGCATAACCTAAAGGAATTACTTCTGGCTAGTTGCCACAAGAGCTCACCATTAATTTCAGTCCAGGGGCTTTCATTTATGCTCATTATTTGTAAGAATACAGGCCTGAAGGAACTTCTTACACAAGAATCTTGGCTTTTATTTTTTCCATAACTTTATTCAGTTCTGGTTGAAGACTAGATTTTCAGTTTCTTTTTAGTTTCTTCCTTTTGAACACCCTCAGGAAAAGCTCTCTGAGCGAGCCAAAAAAATACCGCATACAAGTGCAAGAATGAGCAAAGAGAGTAGACCAAAGGAAGACTCCAATAAAGGATTTTTATCTGTACTGCTGAACAACACAATTTCCAAATTGAAAAGCCACAAAAGCTCTGGTGGTCTTGAGAAAAAAAAGTAATATTGATGGAGTATTACAATTACTTGATCTAAGAATCCCAAACCGTGTTGTAAATATGTTATGACAGCACGGGGAAGTAAATGTTAGATAGCAACTAATACAGACATAAGCTGTGAGATAAGAGCAAGTTCAAAACGTACCCAACACCCTGTGTGGCCTCTGTAGGATCAAGAGGACTTGCGAAACCATTGGTTCCTAAGAATAGCCAAGTTATACTCTGCTCTGACCTCTACTCATGTCATAAATACACTACTCTGGAGCCATCCATCAGTAAGGGACTCTCAGCTCACAGGTAGCAGCGTGTGTCCCGAGGAGGCTTTTCCAAACAAAAGAGGTCTAGGCAAATACCCGAGTATCCTGACTCTCACTTTGCTGTTCAAACCACTCCATCTCACGCTCTGCCAAATATAACCCTGCCAATAACAGATCTATCATTTGATGAGGAAAGCAGATGGTTATTTTCAGCTCATCTAAGCAGACCCTGTTAAACAAAGACAACTTGCCCAAATCAATCCAGCAGCTCGGAGGCACGGAGATTTCATTTAGTGTGATTGGCCCCTTCCTGTGCCAGGGGTTGGAAGATCAAGGAAACATGTGCGGAGTGTTCTGCGAAGAGCCTGGAGAACCAGAAGGAAAGGGAAGCTGAGCAGCTGTGATGCTTAACTCCTTAGGGACAAGCTTGTACGTGCTCCTCCTGGGGACCAGAGCTGAACTGGGGTCTAAAGGCAGAAATGACACCCTGGCACTGGAGCAATGACACAGCAATTAAAAGCAAGACAGCACTTGGACATATTCTCACAGAATCCCAGCACGGCAGGGGTTGGAAGGGACCTCTGGAGATCATCTCATCCAACCCCCCTACTCCAGCAGGGTCACCCAAAGCAGGGTGTCCAGAATCACATTGTCCAGGTGGGGTTGGAAAGTCTCCAAAGAAGGAGGCTCCACAACCTCTCTGGGCAGCCTGTTCCAGGGCTCTGTCACCCACAGTAGTTAGGAGACAGCTCTGATAGGCACCTTTAGCTCCTTATTTCAAATTATCATCTGGAGTTAGCACGTATGAATTTCTTTTCTAGGAAGCTCAAACGAAGGGTTTGAATTCAGGCTACTGCAGAACTAAGAGAGATGCTGCAACACTGAGTTCAGTGGTGTTTAGATCTATGAGTCAGAGTAAAAAGTGTTATAATATCTCTCTGACAGTTGAGAAAAATATAGGCAAGGAACAATAATGATTATCCCAAGAGTATGCAGGAGCAGCAAAGGAAGGAAAGAAGTGGATTCCACCACCTGACTTCTGTGGAAACTGGAGGGCAAAAAAGTAACTTGCAGTCTTCCCTGAACTACTGGTCATCGACTGCTTTTAATCTCCTTTTACCTTCAGGTCTAAGGAACAGAGCCTGGTTGAAGAAAATTCTGTTCCTTTTCTTAAAGACTGTTCAGAAACCAAACTACTGAACTGTTCAAACCTTCTGGAGGAGATTAACTTCCAAAGCTTCTGCTCAGGCAATTACAGGAACAGCAGAAATACAAAGGAAACGCAGATCCAGAACTGTTTCACCCCCAGGACTCCAAAATATGCTTTGGGAATCTAGTTTGCATTGATCATCCTTCCTCACCTGAAGAGAGAAGCAGGCACTTCTAGGGCACAAGTCACTTCAAATTAATGGAACTGTCTAAAATAGGTTAGAGGAAATTTACCCTAATCTGCTTCATCCAGAGAGCCTTAGGCAACTGCTTGGGGGGTGGGTGTCCACACTGCAAATATCCGAAGTTAAATGAGATAAACCCCACAGGCATGGGCTCGTGTCTAGAACTGAATTATTCCCCCCAGACAGCCCCATCCTTCCCCAGTGTACTCCAAGAGCAGATGTGAGATGGTATCTGCAGGATCCATATAAAGAAGTTATGCAGAAGACTAACGAGTGCTTTAATATGTTTACAGGTCCCGTGGTTTTCAAGATACATCAACTTTGAAATGCTGCTGTTCAAAAAAGGTACTTGGTTTCAGGAGGATGTGCAGGGCACCTGTTACTACTGTCCTGAATTGATGCTCATCCAGCACTGAGTCATCCCCTGAGTAGCCACCTCTTGACTTCTGTGCACAGAAAAAATGGTCCCTAATTCAATTGCAGGCTCAGAAGGGACTAGAAAGCCCTGCATGGATGTCCCAGCAAAACCTGTGAACTGCTTGTGTTCTGTCTCCTCTCTCCTGGGCCAGATCCTAACCCCTGACAAAGCCTCCATTCATCCATCCATCCATCCATCCATCCATCCATCCATCCATCCATCCATCCATCCATCCTTCTTGTCCTGGGAAAACACAGAGGGCCACCCCCCCTGGTCCTGCTTACTCTCCATTTTATCTCCAGCTCACTTCAACTGTAGCACCAGAGTCTTGTTTCCCTTCCGAAAACAATCCAGGTGTTACTATCCCCCAGGTCAACCTGCCACAACATTGAAGGTTTGGACTGAACTCAGATGGTCCCAGAAAGTTGTAGGGCTTTGGGATGGGGTGTAGAGTAGAAGAGGTTCCCAAATCCAGAGCAACAGAGACTGGTGGATTGAACAGCATCCTGGAAAGCCCACGGGCATGTAAATGGACAGTTCCATGAAGAAGTTGTGACAAAATAAGAGCTTGACCGAAATCACAGTGAAGTTGCTATGGTTTCTTCCCCACCCTTCCCATTCCCAATCACTCCCTAGATCTCTCCCACTACCTGGGAGCTTTGTACACACGTGATGCACTCAAACATTCAGCAGAGGACCCCACGAGCCTCCTGCAAGGCTGGCTGTTGGATGACATTTATAACCAGGGAGCTGGATAAAGAGGGCTGGATGTTCTCTAGTTCTCAGAAATACAGCAGCGGTCTGGTTTGAGGAACAATAGGTTTGGCCAGCAACATGGGCAGCTCCTTTTAACTTCTAGGGGAACTGAAAGCTCTGAGTCTCTAGAAACCCAGTGTTAACCCCCTGCATTACTGCACCACAGGAAAGCAAGAGCTGCAGTGACTTACAGGAGGCTTGCCCACTCTTCCTGCAGGAAACCCTCACAGCTGCAAGATCTCACCCTCTCTCTTCACCCAGGGCCTCACCAACCCAGCCTGGTTGTTAGCTGCAGCTTTGATTCCCCTCCATCCCTGAAGCAAAGTCAACTTGCAGCTGCCTTCCTCTGCACCACTGGAGTGTTGATGAATCAGGTATTCAGGCAGATAATCAATTCTCCTGTATTGCACTTGGTGTTTTCTTTTGTCATTCCTTAGCCACTAACAGCACAGGAGGGGGAAAGAGCTTAGAGGGAAGGTGTTCCTGCTTTGTCTGTTTAAAAAGAAAAGTACACAGGAACAGAAACGACACAGAAAATGAATGCTTAGATGGCAAACCCAAATCCTGGTGGTGCAGGATCACCAGACCTCTTCCTGGTGATGTCACTGGCTGTAGGCCTCAGAATGGTTCACAGAGTTAGCATCTCTAGCCTCTTTTGACAGATGGAGAAACCAAGGCAGAAAACTCAAGATCATCCAGTAAGTAGGTAAAAAAAAACCAAACCAACAATAAAAAAAAACCTCACCAAAAAAAACCACATCAAAAAACCCTAAAAGAAAACAACCCTCAAAAAAACCCCAACCCACAGAAAAATATCTCACAAGAAAAATGTCAGAGCTGGCTGCCTCCCAAAACTCCTTCCTTGTACCAAAGGGAGAGAAAAAGCAGTCACAAAAAAGCCCTAAACACTTCACACTCTGTGTTACCAGCATCCTTGTGTCTCTAAAGGACCTTTCCATACTCCAGTGTACGCTGATGGCCACTTGTGTCAGAGATGTCCTGGTTTCTATGAAATATTTAAACGTTCTCCTCAAAAGATCCTGGTCAGCCAGCAAAGAGCCAACAGAGAAAAAGAGAATTTGGATGGAAAAAACCCCAAAAGAGTGGTAAAGGAGCTGGCCCTTGTTCCATGGGAACAAGAGAAAGACTTCACATCTCACTTTAGGAACACGGGATATAAGGAAAGTAACAGATCAGCTAATGAGGAAGATAAAACCTGAGATGGGCATTAGGAGTGATGAGAATACCTGAGCACAGCAGCTGATGGCCCTGGAAAGAAAATGATGCTTAGAGCAGTACAAGGAGCAGCAAACCTCTGAGCACTGCTAGAAGTCCAGTGTTTGCTGTCAAGCCCAGCTTAGCTAAGTAGAAAAAGTCTTTCAGCAATATGAATAAAAAGAGAACAAGGAGGGGAAAAAGTGAAATTGCTACGTAAAATGTTGACATTGAAGCCAAAACTAAATATAGCCCTAAAAAAAAGAAGAAGTCACATGCAGCCCCACCCCCTATTTCTGTTCACTGGCTCCTCCAAAGAATTGGGAGGTAAACATACAATTTTACTGATACAAAGTGGAACAGTTACACGTGGTGAAAATGATTTAGCTTGAATAATTAAGCACAACAACGGGGCTGAATGTGAAGGCAAACAAGGGTATGGAAAGGGTTGTATAGGAGGTGAAAGCCGCTCAAAAGAGAACAACGTGCTCAGATTGAATGGTGGGAGTGGGACCATCTGGCTGAAAGTCAACAAAGGCAATGCTTTTTTTATATGTAGGAAGAAGCAGGGGGAGGGAATGATCCAGACAGCTATCAGCACGTTAATCTGAGCGCAAAAGGACACAAGACTTTTGAACACCACTTGAAGGAAAGAGTAATTGAAAGCACGACAGCAGAAGGAGATTTGGATAAAATACAAGATGTGGTTTATCAAAAGTAACTCACGGCAGTGTGATCGATAGCTTTTTTTTAATAAGGTTCCTTGAGATTTTCTGGAGAGAGGAAAATTAGTGGATCAGTTCCTAACTTGAGTAAATAGTCTGTTGGCAAGTCAAAAAGAATGACTGCCTTACTAGATATGGGGATTAATATAACAACTGGAAGGAAACTAGGGAAGTGGCTGGTGTGAAGACTACAGCTCGGGATGAAATACAGAGCCAGAGGGAAGTCTGCAGTGGTATTAGGTAAGGATCTATCGGCTGTATTAAAGCTGGAATGAAATGCAGTGAGAACTAAAAGAGAATAGGAAAGAGAGAGAGGCCAACAGAAAGGTCCATGAGAATCTGAAACCTCTGCTGGAAACGACAGAGCAGAAGGACCTGTTAGCTGACTGAACTTGAGAGAGATGCTGGACCACGTAAACCAAAGCTGCTTGACTAAAATATTATAGGCAACGTATTTTTCTCCATATGGTCTCTGTCTCCAGCAAACATGTCTTGAGGCATTTCCTGAACATGCCCATAGAAGGCTCTGCTCCTTGGAGATGCAGAGTCCCTGACACGCTCGCATACATGCAAATGGCCAATGCAAATCTGCCTACAACAAGAGATGGGGCCAAGGACCCTTAAGAAGACACAGAGAGGGATAATTTAAAGGATTATGATGGTGACACTGGATTAGCAGCCCTTTCCAGCCACCCCCTCCATGCCTTGGCAGCCCTCACCTGCCCACCTACTTCTCACCCAGAGTCTGATCTTTCCTGTCTTCTCTCCAGCATCCCTTGACACTACATGCTTGGTCACACCAAATCAAGAGACAGCAGTCATACCAGATGGCTGCCCCAGGAACTGCAGTCCTTCAGGTTAGCAACAATAATGCTGGAAAGCCAGAAGGAGGGGAAAAAACAAAAGAAAAGGAAAGAAAAAAAATAATATAGAGAAAAAACAGATAGCAAATAAATCCAGCTTTGGTTCTGGGGGAGAAAGTATGAAACCAAGGCAAAAAAACCAACACATGCTGATGAATCCCCAAAACTCCTTCAAGTATGGAAACTGAATTAGTTGAGAAACAGGCAGCAGCATGCTGAGCAGCAAGAGTATCAGTGAGGAGCACAGGGAACATCCACTTCTACAGCATTCACCTGCAAAAGGGTGAATGAGGAGAAAAGGAAAACTGCTGGGAAGACACCATCCCTACCTGTTGGTTATTCGTCTTTTGTCTTGTGTGCCTTCAAACACTGAACATAATCTGGGATAACAGAAGAGGAGGCTTTCAGGTGCAAGAGCCTGAACCCCAGAAAAACCTCTCAATCCTGTATTAGTGACACTGGTATTATTTCTCTGGCTAAACATAATCACTGCCCAATTACCTTATTAGAATTCTCTCCGCTTGTCAGCTGGTGGAAGTTCATCCAGCATAACAGCAAAGTAACAAAAGTGAGTGACCCCTTATAATTACTGTTTCAGCAATCTTCTCGGTAGTAAATGTGGCCAAAGGGACATCCCAACATTGCTCAATGCAAGGATTCAGTAGAAGCACCCTGGTGAGTACAGAGAATCAGGTAGTGCCTAGTGCTATCTAATCATCACACTACAGAAATGTTGGCTGGAAGGGATCTCTGGAGCATGCTGGTCCAGCTTGAAGCTGGACTAGCACCAGTGCTACTCTTGCTCAGCCAGAAGTCTTCAAAAGCTCCAAGTGTGGAGCTTACACAGCCTTTCTGGGTGACTCACTGCTGCACAGCCCTGGCAGAGGAGAAATCTCTCTTCTTTGCGAGTGCTCTTCAGGTACTTTGAGTACCACTTTGGGGACAACATAACTTCAGCTCAAAGAAGGGCCATATCACCACCTCTTATTCAGCAAAAGGTCATCCGTAGAGTTAGGTGTCTACTTTTTCACCTTTAAAAGTCATAACCAAGAAGTTTGCTATCGGAAGGCAGTAAATTGCAAGATACAATGGTAAATTTGCAGGGGAAATTGTAAGGCACAAACTTCAGCCCAAGACGTGTTTATTGACCTGGAAGGAGCCAGGACTTCACCTCATTTCCAGGTAGCTGGCACAACATACAACCTGGTTAACTGACTCAGCAAATATTGAGAATGGCATTATAAGAATGATTAAAGGTCTGGAAAACCTTCTAGTGCCAAAACATCCCAGGTAAAATTAAGAGAGAGGAAAAAAAAAAATAAAGAAAATGAAAAGTCTACTTAATCAGAAGCAGCAAGTGCCTGCACCATAAGAAGATTTCCTACCAAGGGTATCTATTTAATGTGGGGAAAAAAAAAGGCTTAAATTGCTGTGACTGTATTCTCTAATGAGACAAACGAGGATCAGAATTAAAGCATTGCTTGGGAAGGGTTTAACACTGACTGGCAGGAATTACCAGAAGAGGCTTTCAGGGCTGTCTCTTCAAATCCTGTCTGTACTGCAGGTCCAAAGCAGAAGCTAACGGCTGGGGCTCTACAAAGGGTCCAACTCAATTTCACACAGTCAAACCAGATGAGGTCCAGAGGTCCCTTCCCACCTCAACCAGCCTCTGATTCTGCATGGAAATGATTTCAAGCTGGCCAAGAGAAAAGGGAGCAGGTGCAGTTCTTGGGGTTCTCCTTCAAGCCAGCTAGCTATCATGGTCAAAGATTGAGGGCAAAGTAAAACCAACAAAGATTAGGAAGGTCTACCAGGGACTCCCTGTGCTATGTCAGAAGTCCTGGCAACAGTCAAGCCACCCTAAAGCAATTAAGGTGCATCATTAAAACATAATAACAGTAAAAAAAAAATAAAAATCCAAATATTTTATTTGAGCCAACAATTTTTTCTTTTTTTCCTCTTCCCTCCCAACATTTATCTTGAGCAGAAGTTTCTTGGCCACATTACAAAGTCCTGGAAGTCACAGGTTTCCCACAGACAGCATTCACCACAGTACCAGTTCAAGCATGGACACACAACAAATGTATTCCAAGAAGTTTCTGAAAACATAAACTGACAAAACCCAGCCAGGTTTTTAAGCTTGCCATCCAAGTCGCATGGATAGGAAGATACTCTACAAACACAAACGTACCTCTAGAAACAATGACACCAAACAGGAGATGCTCGTTTACATGGAATTCTACCTACTGAAAGCTGACTTTAATACAAGGCACATTTCTTTTTTTCTGCTCTGGTATTATTAACTGTACTAAGCATGGAATTGTTAATGAAAAAATTAAATTAAAAACATCTCCCCATGAAATGAATGAAGTTGCCCTCTCAGATCCTCTCTGTGAACTGTGGGAAATTTCACTGCACTGGTTATAATGTTTAATAAAAGCTGAATTTTGAGTAAACAATTGTTGAAGCAAATTGATCGTTGCACTTAGGTGCTCTTCTCTGTTGAGCCTTCATTACCTTTTCAGGAAACAGAGGCCTACATTTTTAGAATGATGCCATTAAGATGATGTTACCCTTTTTCCACCTCCAACTTCTGATCTCTATCTTCCAGAAATCAACCCCAGCATATTGAGGTAACCTGTCAAAACACCCCTATTGTCCTCCAAAGCATATTTCTGTAATAAAACCTGTCTTTATTCCTCTTGTGATCCTTGTGTCCTACCTGCCCCATAACCTTCTCCTCCTGATAGCTGGGCACCAGCTCAATGATGGGATACCTGGGGTACCTCCTTCATCACCTGTCCCTGGTTGCCCTGTTTGCACACAGTGCTGTGAGACAGGTCACAGTTCTTCTGGAAGGTTGGACCAGGAAGACAAAAAGATAATGATCTAAGCTAAGCATCATTTCCCAATCCCAATAATTAACTTTGAGTAAAACCTAATCTCAGTTCAACTACGAATTAAAAGAGGGAATCAGAAGTGAAAATAAGTGAACCAATAACCCAAACCCATCAGTGTTTACTAAATGGAAGAGACACAGAGATGAGGAAATATAAATGATGTGTCACAAAGCTTAGAAGAATTATACTGGAACCTCATTACATCAGGAAAAATCTGCAGCTTGTAAGAATAAAAGATTAATGAGAAATTCTCTTCAAGGGGGTTTTTGGTTGGTTGGGTTTGTTGGGGTTTTTTGGTGTGGTTTTTGTTTTGTTTTGTTTTTTAAACAAAAGCATTACAACAAACAAAATCTTACAGACTGTACAGTCCAGTAAAGTTCACCGTGTGATTTTGATCGGTATTTGGAAAGCAGCAGGGCACCCTGCATACATCTGCTGATGATAAAGAAGCTTTTTCCAGTCCATTAGCAACAAAGGCAGAGTTAAACATCTATGAGAGATAAACATTTTAAACCAGCAGGCCTGGATAAACTGCACCCAAGAGCTGGCTGTGGAGGTCTGGGTGAACACAGCCAAATGCAAAAGCTGCACTAGCAGAGAGTCAGCGTGAACCTCCAGTATGGCAGCCTGGATTCTGGAAAAGAAGTAACGTGGCAAAAGATTTGGGGACTAAAAGAGGAAAATTATTCAGCATGGACTCCCACAACGAGCTGCTGAGAAAAGGCCAACACAACTGTTTGCTGTATAAACTCAACAGCAAGGAAGGACAGAAAGAAAATACTTTTCTACATGGTGTGGGCAAGAGCTGTGCTGTGACATCAACATTTTTAAGAGGGCAATAAAGACCAAAGGAGAGTGTGGAAAGGAAGCATAAAAGCAATTGGAGGAGCTCCACATGCTTCTGGAGCAAGACCTGGATGCCCTCACTCCAAGGTTACCTTGGTGGACACTGGGCACCTATGCTTAGGCAACGCAATCAGGCGTTGAATGTCTTCAGAGATACTCTACTATAAAGCAATCCAATCTAGCAGAGAATGGCACCTTAGAAACCTAAGCAAATTCATAACTCTCTCCAGGGCATCTAGACAAATAGGTAGGGCAAGGGGAGATAATTTCCTGAGTTGTCCATCTCAGCTCCCGAAAAGAAGAGTTCAACAGAGTGCAAGCTATGCTTTATCAGAAACAGGCTGTTGGACTCAACTTCCTGGAGGTAACTGGTGAAAATAAGTTGCTTTCAATAACCAGCCAAATAAAATAATCGACCCTTCCCATCAGGGACTACTCTAATCTTAATATAGCTACAACTGCAAAGACTTCCCGGGTTTCTGATGTCAGATCTTGGCCCAGGCACTGAGACATTATATTCTGCTTGGATTTTCTCAAATAGCTGCTGGCCTTTAATCATGGAAGTCCATTCACTCTTCACAGAACCACAGAATGGCAGGGGTTGGAAGGGACCTCTGAAGATCATCGAGTCCAACCCCCCTGCCAGAGCAGCACAAAACTAGGGCAGATCACTCAGAAATGCATCCAGACAGGTCTTGAAAGTCGTCAGAGAAGGAGACTCCACAACCTCTCTGGGCAGCCTGTTCCAGTGCTCGGTAACCCTTACAGTGAAGAAGTTCTTCCTCATGTTGAGGTGGAACTTCCTGTACTTGAGCTTGAATCCATTGCCCCTCGTCCTATC
>WTSP01002739.1:7051-22812 GCA_025331215.1 Actenoides lindsayi
GGGGGGGGTGGAGAGGCGGGGGTGGGGGGGGGGGGGGTGGGGGGTCGGCGGAGTGTGTCAGTGGTGTCACTTGTTTTTCTATCCAGGGGTAAAACTGTAAAACTGCCTAAGCAAACATGTCATCCATAAAGTTCTTTGAGAACTATAAATATTTTTCATGATTACTATTTGTAGTAGTCTGCCGAATAAATTAGTGAAAAATACTTCCTTGTTTCAAATTTGAATGATTTGATGTAGCCTGATTAAAGAACTGAAAACATGTCACTTGCTCACATCTGGAGAGAACTGAAGTTATTTGGTGAGGCTTTGTTGCCAGTGATGCTGTGAATTGGAAAAACCTATTCTCATCACTTGCCCGATTGATTGTTGTCAGCCATAAGCTATTATGTTTATAGAAAAATGGATGATAGAAATCAGGACAGACCAGATTACTATGAAAAATCTTACAATCACTGGTTTCATTAAACTTGCTCCAAGACAGTGAGTCTTCCTTCTTCAGTATATAGTCAGTCTCTTGGTTTGAGTTTTAAGATTGTAACGAAAAACTTTTACAACTGAGTTTCAGTTATGAATTTTTCCAACCATCTACCTAATTTTACTAGTGTTCAGCTTACAAAAAGTAGTCCACTGAGGTTTAATGAGAACATGTTGGACGTAACTGTCAAAGAATTATTTTTGTTCTCTATTTACAAGAGCAATTATGATTATTTACTGATTATATCAGCTAGTAAAATGGAGTGCTTTTATTCCACTTTTTTTCCATCAAAATGAAAATCCTGTCCCAAGTGTTACTGTTACTTCTTCACAGTATTGGATTTCACAGTAACACATGTGGGTAGTATCCAGTATAAAATGTAAACTTAGCAAATGTGAAGAGTTTTTTTTTTTTAATTTAAAATTTTATTCACTATAAAGAGAAGAATTAAGTGAAGCAATATAAATGTGTACAAACAGAATAGGAAAACCATGGTACTTCCTCAGCAATGTAATATACAGCTTTCCAGAGGGACTTTAAAGTAGGCCTTTAGCACTTTTTAGGGTGTAGTGCTACTGGGACTAATAGGCCCAGATTTCTCTCTCCTAATTTTATCTGCTTAACTGAGGAGCTTTGCTGTTCTATGAAGAGAGGAAATGGCAGGTATTTCTAGAAGGTAATTCACTCAAATCTGTGCTCTTGGGTAGATTGAATTACTGAAGACACCTATTTCTTTTCATCATTGAGAGTGGAAATCCTGGGTCATTAGATAACTTAGCCATCTTAGTTATCTAAACATAAGGAATCTAATGTGCTCCCATATTTCACTTAGTTGTGGAGCTGAATTTTCACTGGAACTAAAATTATTCCTCAAAATCCACCAATGAAGGGTCAGAAACAGATGCAATCAGTGGGGATTTTTACCTGCACCCACCTTTGAGATGCTGCTCTCAATGAGTCTAGAAAAGGAAAAGAGCCACAGAGCCCAACAATTCATCCTGCAAATTGATTTAAGAAAAGAGTAAGAGAAGCCTTAAAAAGGGCAGACCAATTTACATTCATAGAATCATAGAATGCTTTGGATTAGAAACGACCTTTAAAGGTTGTCAAGTCCAAGCCTCCTACAGTGAACAAGGACATCTTTAACTAGATCAGGTTGCTCAGAGCCCTGTCCAAACTGATATTGAATGTTTCCAGGGATGGGGCATCCACCATCTCTCTGGGAAACATGTTCTTGTATTTCACCACCCTCATTGTAAAAAGATCTTCACACAGTCTTCCTTCCTCCAGGCTGAACAACCCCAACTCTCTCAGCCTTTCTTTGATCAGAGGGTGTTCCAGCCCCCTGATCATTTTTGTAGCCCTCCTCTGGACCCACTCCAACAGGTTCATGTCCTTCTTGTGCTGAGGATTCCAGAGCTGGATGCAGTACTCCAGGGGAGGTCTCACCAGAGCAGAGTAGAGGGGCAGAATCACCTCCCTTGACCTTCTGGCCACACATCTTTTGATGCAGCCCAGGATATGGTTGGCTTTTTGGGCTGCCAGTTCACATTGCTGGCTCATTTTAAGCTCTTCATCAACCAGCACCCCCAAGTCCTTCTCTGCAGGGCTGCTCTCAGTCCACTTGTCCCGCAGCCTTTATTTGTGGTTGGGATTGCCCTTCCTTAAGTACTTATGTCTGACTTCAATTTATTAGAAACATAGTTCTGCATCTATTCTGGCCCAAAAGTACCAATACAAAAGGTCCAGGTCCACTGAGAAAGGAGCATGTCAGCAACATCCAGGACAAGATCTTGCATAAGGATTTTGTTCATAAGATGATCCAAATTTGAATATTCTGTTAGGAGGGATGTTTTTGCTAGACAGCAAACTATATCTAGTCATCATTGCAGATAATCCAAAAAAGCCTACCTGCTATGCTGTTGCTCTTCTGCAGGGTGCCACATTTCCTGGGATTTTAATCTATTTTCCTCCTTACTAAGACAGAAAGATTAATGGGGAGACATTGTCTACAGGGCATATTTAACATTGCATCTCTTCTATCAGATCTATCCAGAACGTCTGAGTAAGTGACTCAGAATGTGGATGACACTGGAAATTTATGAAACCTGTCTAACAAGGGATCATCTATACAAAACTTTAGAATGCTGAAAGAATTGACAGAAGAAATTGTTCTTGTCACAAGAACCCGTTTGCATGTAATGCTGAGTATCTTCAAGTCTTCTTAGGCTGGGGCACACTGGCTCTTATTTTTCCTGGTAGATGATGGTTTACTGACTGTTCTTCATATTTGTGGTTAATATACCACAATTAACAAAACTGGAGAAAAGAATAGTACCAGTAACCTCCTCTCCCCCCAAAAAACCCACCCTGAATAAAACTACTCTGTTGAAGAGCACAAATCTATAGTACATTTTTTTTTAAAGTAATCTTGTATAGAAGAGAACTGCTTAATCTAATCAGTCCTCATGTCTTTCTGCTGTCATGACACTGTGTTCATGAACAACAAAAGTGTAATTTATTATTATTTTTTAAAGCATTTATTATTTTTTTTTTAAATCTGTTGGAGCAAGATTTTAAGAAAACACCTAGAAATTCTGAAAGAACTGCTAAATTATGTACAACATTTCCACATGTAATTTTGTCTTGGAAGATTATTTTTACTTACTACATGAGTTAGAGCAGCAGTTTGTGCTGACTCTTCTGTGTACCTTCATCTCTGTTTTCAGATAACTAAAAAAGAATGCAAATCTTGCTGTTGCTGATTCATGTCTTGGTTATTCAACTGATCACACACTTCACCAGCTCTCATCTATCTTTACCAATAACAAGCTACAGAATTAAAAATGTTGAAGCCTGGCCTCACTATCCTGAGTGGATAGTGATGTAGGATTGCTGAAACAGCTGGAGATCAGGAATATGGAATTTTATAGAAACAAGACCTAGCTTTCAAGCAGTAAATTGCTGAACGTTTTCTGGAAAATAAGCTTAAAAACAACACAAGAACTGAATTATTCAAATGATGCACTAGCAAATTCTGAAATGCAATTGAGGTAATCTTTTGTGTTCTTTATTCTTGTTCTGAATTGCTGTGGAGTTAAAATTTACCATACTGATACGAGTGGCAATATCAGGATATAGACAGAACAACAACATGCCTCATCTTTGTGTTGAAAGAACCAATAGTAAAAATTAGACATCAGTACAATTGATCAGGTCCAAGCTGATCCTGCAGAGATTCACTTACCTTGAGGATGGAATTCTGTAAGGACAGGAAATCAAAATGAAGGGAGGATCACGTTAATTTTTAAAGAAAATACTTTTTTTCATAATAAATGGTGTATGGTCAAATCAAAAGATGTTCACAAGGAAGGCAATTATAACTATTTTCTTCATTTTAATTCTTTTTCTCTGAAGTTGTCATAGATAAAGACATATCTTCTCTGTTCAATATCCCTATGGATTTTTAGTGCAAGTAATTTAGATTAATGGTCTTTCTAAAACACAGAACAAAATGACACATGTAAAGATTAGAGGAAAAAGACATTTCAGCTGCCAGGCTGCTAAATTTCCTTGGCTAAATATTAAATAAAAGTTTGAAGATTTATTTGTAATTCACAAAAGCAGTATTTATTTAATTTTTATTTTCTCAACATGGAAAAAATATTTCCTGCCTATCTCCCAGTATTCCAGGTGAGACCCTACCTGGACTGCTTCATCCAGCTCTGGAACCCCCAACACAAGAAGGACATGGATCTATTGGAGCAAGTCCAGAGGAAGGACACAAAGCTGATCAGAAAGCTGGAGCACCTCTCCTACGAGGGCAGGCTGAGGGAGTTGGGTCTGTTCAGCCTGGAGATGAGAAGGGTCTGGTGACACCTTATTGTGGCCTTCCAGTACCTGAAGGGAGCATACAGGAAAGCTGGAGAGGGACTTTTATAAGGGCATGTGGTGACAGGACAAGGGGCAACAGTTTTAAACTAGAGCAAGGTAGATTTAGATTAGATTTTAGGAAGAATTTCATTACTGTGAGGGTGGAACAGGTTGTCTAAAGAAATTGTGGAGGCCTCATCCCTGGAAGTGTTTAAGACCAGGGTGGATGAAGCTTTGAGCAACCTGGTCCAGTGGGAGGTGTCCCTGCCCATGGCAGGGGGGGTTGGAAGTAGATGATCTTTATGGTCCTTTCCACCTCAAGCCGTTCTATGATTCTATGAAGACATATGATCGTCTATTTTGCCCTTTGCTGAGTACTGACAGATGCAGGTATGCTGGACCAAGCCTGTTTCATTCTAGTGTTGCACAGCTTTCATGCAAAATGTCTTTTCTTTTAAAAACAGCTTGATGACTTTTTGAAACTTAATGATATTTAATGAACACCTTTATAATTTCCTTACTTTTCTGATTTTAAATCACTATTTCTTTAACTTATTTTGACAAAAAATTATGCATAATGCTTCATTTATGTTAGTCTTAATTTTCTTGCTTCTACTTTCAGGAAGAGACGCCTTATTTTTCAGGAGTGGAATATTTCTTAAGATTTGGAAGTAATTTATTTCTCTTTTCTATATACAATTTCATGAGGTATTGTGGGGAAAATATGCATTGAATTGGTGTGTTACAATATGGAAAAAATTATCACTTTTGAACTTTTAAGGAAATAATTTCCTTAAAATTCCCCTAATTTCTTTTGCCTCATCCTATGTCATTTTATTCACAAACTGAAAACATAATTATCACACTAGAAACAATGAGCCACCAAGTGAAAGCAAATAAAGGATGAAGAATTAAACTGAACAGAACAGATCTGCAGATTTGTCAGTCCCAAAATCTTGCCTTTACCTCCTGAAGAACATATGGACAAAAATGTCAATTCATTCTCAAACTTTAACTGCTGGTGGTATAGTTGTTTTTCTTTCTGCATCATCTGTTTCAAATCATCTGTAAACTTAGGTCACTTGGCAGGCCAAGCAGAAATGGAACTTTATTCTTAAGATTTAAACATCTATGGTTTTGTCTTCTACCACTGAAACCGAGTGGAGTTTGGGTTTTGACTTGGACAAACTACCTTCTTTGATGGAAAGGTGCTGTGTACATTTCTCGTATCAGAGGTTATATGTGATATAGCTCAGTGGAAACTTGAACTAATGATCTTTCAGTTCCTTATTCTTTTGCTTTGCCTATCAGATGATAACATGACATTTGTTTAATTTAGAGATTATGGTTCAGATCCTCAACTGGGATATGGACCAGCAAATACAAATGCAAAACCATAGAATTAACTCTGCATTTCCATTTTAAATGTCTGAAAGTCTGATTGTTTCATCGTTCACCAGACATTCTGCCACATTAAACAAAGAAACTAGATTCACTATCCTCTACTTTCTAGACACATCTGAAAGAAATGAGAAAGCACAAATGTGTGGTGTTGAAAGATCATATTGCTTCATTCATCTTCATGGGTCAAAAATAAATGAGTACTCTGCAATTCACAGCTGAACCAGGAAGAGTAATCACATGGAAGACATATTCTGCAATGAACAGCCTCCTCATTGTCATCCACATATTTTGTTAACATAGAGGTAAAAATCTGGGTAAGTTTCAGATATAGGAATACTGCATTCCTGTATGTGTTGCACTACTGAGACAGAAGAGAACTCTGTAGTGTGCACCAAATGTTACATAGTAACACTCAGAACATTGAAGATTTGTGAGGATATATTGAGGTACATGTGGCTCCACTTGCCCCAGCCTTTGCCAGCCCATGTTTGTCTGACTCATCTTGAAAGATGTATATATTTTAAGGCATAGGATCACTTCAGGGAAGCTGTGTGCCATTTAACCATATCCATAATATAGTCCAAAGGTCAAATGTGTAGTCCAAGATCTTCCTGAAGGGTGATGGGAGCTTTGTGCTGAAGCTGTTGGTTACATCAAGAGCTGAATTAGATCTTATGATAGCCCTCTATTCTCCAACAGCTGGATTTAAAATAAGCATGGCTTTGGAGAATGCTGTAGATGAAGCTGGTATTAAAAAGATGGCAGCACTTCTTTGCTGCAGATTGTTACAGATTATTATCTACAGCAACTGACCTGGGAAAAAATCGGAAAGCTTTTTGGCACAGCATTTACAAATCTGTGGGTAGATGTTGATGGTTCACCAGTCTGTTGAAAAGGTGCTTGACGGTGCCTTCAAGAGTTCATTTAATGGGCATACTCCACTTGGAAGGGGAAGAAGGGTGTAGAAAAGATATATGATCCTCTGTCTGTTGACTGAGTAGGCCATGTACAAGATGACTCTGACCTGATAATAAATTAGACACTTCAGTATGAAACCTCTGTGGAAGAGCCCTAGTCTGTGTATACATGTCCAAAGAAGCCACTATTTCTATTGAGGGGCTAGAAATGGACCCATCTAAGTGGTTTCCTGAGTCTGAACCTTCACTAAGAGAAAATAAATGCAAGTCACTAGAGACTAAAATCAAGAAATATGTGTGTAACTGTGTACTTGTATCAAACATATCCAAGGGGTACTTGCATTAGCACATAAGAAAGCAAAGGAAGAAGTTTCTTGTCAAAATTAATTTTTGGCTATGTACTTTATACATTATTTACATTTTGCTAATTCCTTGTTGCTTGTGTTTTCTTTCACCTTAATATAAATGGGGTTTGGTTTGGGTTTTTTTTGTTTCTTTTATTATTAGCAGAGAATTATATACTCCTTGAGAACAGGAAAGTATTGACTACCTCTGGCCTTCAGAGGAAGGGTTTCTTTTTCCCAGGTGCTTGTGAATGAATACTCATCTGGTTCTGCTTTGTAATTTTACAAAGAACTCATAGATTTTGAACCTGACCCTTCCTGCTGCTGACAAAACTTGGCAGAAATGTTCCAGTGATATAATACAGAAATACAACGCTGAGTTGTGCCTCTCCCTGTGATGTAATGCACCTACAGTGACCTTACAGAGAGTGACTCATAATACAGTTTTGTCATAGACATAAGACTGCTTTTATCTGAAGGAAAGTAGAAGCCAGTAATTGTATGACAAGTGCAACCATCTCCTGCATCCAAGAGGGACAATAAAAATTAGGCTACTAGGTTTTGCTTTATCAAGAGAGGAAGCTTCAGTGATTTTATTTCATTTGTAGCAAAGTGTCTGTTTTAAGCAAATTATTTGGGGTTTAAACAGAAGTTGCTCTGTTGTGTGTACAGTGAACTGAAGAATGGGGTTAGTATCAGAAGCAGAGGAAGAAAATGTAATATTGGGAGGTAAGGAGGAGGATATGGAAATAAATAACCTATATTCAGGAGAATAAAAGGTAGTAACTCTCCCCGTAAAATCATTCATGGAAATTGGGCAATATGAAAGTGAATATTAATAATTATATAATCAAAATTTTCAAGGCCTAACATTATTGACTAGAGTATTGATTACTGAATGATGAAGAAACCTAAAAGTCATTCAACTGAAGACACAATTTAGAACGAGAATTTCAGAGGAAAAGCTCTGAATACAATTTCCTTTTTTAAAATTAAACATATAGGAAAAAAAAGAGAAGTAAATATAATTAAAAGTGTGAACGATAAGTATATGTATGGAAAACTAAACTAGATGATAGTATAAATGAAAATAAAGATGGATTAGATGATATAGAATGTTGTTTCCAAAACAAAAAATAATTACACACTTCTGTAAATGATGTATTACATTAAAATCTCTGATACAAGGTCAAAGTAACTGAACATATCTGTGACAAGGAGGACTCAACATGCTATCTTCACTTCCTTAGGCTCTTGCATTATACTTAATCTTTAATTACATTTGCTCATGCTCTTCTTTCTTTTTTTAAAAAAATATTGTGTATCACACACCATATCTGTAGTTATAGTCACACATATCTAAATACAAAAATGCTTCCCAGGGTATTTCTTTAAAAGTCCATGAAAGTGTTCTGTAAACAAGATATAATACCAGTAGTCCTCCACAGATGTACTGCTGCCTATTTCTACTCTTAATTTTTGTCAAGGTCTTTGGATTTCCTTTCTCATGATAAAGATACCAGCTTCCTCTATTTCTATTTTCCTGTCTAGTTTTCCAATGTTACTCACATTTCTTTATCTTGCTCTAGCTGGCACCACAACATGACCTACTCCCTGTTCTTCTCAGTCTTCTTCAACAAATATATCTATGTGCACTTGAATTGCTTCTTCTAATGGAGCTGGATTGCTTGCAGATGAAAAGACATAGAAATTTCACTTATATGTAATGGGAAAACTTAATTTCTTTGAATACTGAGTATCTCAGTTTTTGGTGTGTGAATCTGTGGAGTTCTGAAGTGGTAGACTACACCAATGCAAGATCTATTGCTGAGAATTGAAACCTTCATCCCTGAAGATGACTTTCCTAACTGTTGTATATGTAAATATAATTTCTTCAGCTGGGATTGCTTTTCTCTGGATATTTTGATGGATTGGCTTGTGCTCAGGATTCTACAAATCCTGAATGTCAAACTGAGTAGAGTGAGTGACAGAAGATAACACTAGAAGCAATTGTTTCCTGAATTAGTTGCTTTTAAAGGGTTATTTTTCATCAGTGCCAGGTTTCTAACTGATAGATCATGGAACCTCACACACAGGTGTGTGATCTGGTTGTGAGATAATACAGGGGTAGGAAGGAACAGCTGGTAAGAAGAGAGAGGGAGATGAGTATGTCATCTGCATGCACTAGCCCTACTGCTGAAGGAAATTGCGTTCAACAATACCTTGGGACTTCTCAGAGTGGGCAGCACCCCTAACAATGCACATGATGATTTACTCATTGCTGGGTTTCCTGAGTTTATTCCATCCCCATCTTTTTCCACTTAAATTGTTTTCAAGATTCAGCTTATGAATGAGGTAGCATTGCTTGAAAAAAGGTAATTTGTTGCCCAAATTCCTGGTGAGGGAAGCCAAGAATTTTTGCATTTGCTGAACAATCACAATTTATAATAAAGTACATTTTTAAATTTTGTTTGGTTTGTTTGATTTATGATTAAGTCTATTAAAGGATTCAATGCAGTCTTGAAGCACTAATGAAGAACCAGATGATGGAATATAAACAAGACCACTAAGCTGGTATGGTATAATGCTTTCATTTCAAGTGACTTTGAAAAAATTGGAAAGCTGAACATACCTCACCACTTCTCCATTTATGTTTATAGTTCTAACGAATCACATTACAACTTTGTTCAAATTTCAACTCTAATTAAATATAAAAGTGAGTGATTTGTTTTACTGGAAGCAGAAGCCTCTTCGTACATTATCATAGAGGAATTCCCAGCTGTAAACTCTGAGTTTTTATTTTTTTTTTACATAGAAACTCTGCATGAATTAAAGATGAAAGTACTTGATAAAATTTGATTACAAAGCCAATCTTGGAGGGATCACAAGCACATTGGAGGACTTCTAATGATTTTGATAAGTTGGAGAAGTAGTCTAAAAAAGTAAAACCAGTACAAGCATATTACTGAAAAGAAAAAAGTCAGATACAAAGTATAGTCTAATAAATATAAAATATAGCATAATAACACCTTCTTTTTAAAGAACCCGAATATTATAAATGAAAGGGAAGGAAAGAACGTAGGTTTTATAACTGAACTTACAAATGAAGTCAAGGATAAGCTTTACTAATAACAAAATACCTGTGCTAGAAATGTTTTTTTAGTCACCCTAACCTCAAACCTGTTATTTCTTAAACTAAAGACTTTCAGAAAGCTCTATGGAAATCTAAAATGAATTGGATTGTACAGAAGGATCTAAGTCGGACATAAATATCTACTTTTGTGTGTGTGTGTGTCATGAGGAAAAGTATTTATGTTCTAATGAGGATTTTGCAGAGAAATTTTTGTGGGAATATTGATTGCTCATGTGTCAGCTAAATTTTAAGATGAACAAGACTCCCATATAATGGTGAGTTAGCCTTGGCTAGCAGCCAAACTCCTGCCCAGCTGCTCTCTCACTTCCTCAGTAGGCTGGGGGAAGAAAATAGGGTAAGAGAGCTTGTGGATTGAGATAAATTCAGGGAGATCACTTACCAATGACTATTACAGGTAAAACAGACTTGACTTGCCAATTAATATAGATTCAGGTAGTGAGAAACATACGTTAAAACACAATTTTCCTTCCCCTTCTCCTCATTTCTCTACCACCCTCCCTGAAAGACACAGGGGAGAGGGGGAACAGGGGATTATGGACAGTGCACCTCAGTTCCTCTCTGCTGCTCCTTCTTCCTCACACTTCCCTTCTGCACCAGTGTAGGTGCTTTTCACGGGCTATAGTCACTCAGGAGAAGCCTGCTTTCATGTGGGGACAATTTCTTCAGGGAATATCCCCCTACTCGAGGATGGAATCCTCTGTGGATAGGCTGCAGTATGGATAACTGCTCCACCACAGTCTCTCCACAGGCTGCAGGGGAATCTCTTATGCATGAAGCACCTCCTTCCCCTCCTCCTGCTCTCACCTTGGGGTTCCTACAATAGTTTCTTTTTCTTCCCCTTCCCCTCTGCCAGTCTAGTGTTTTTGCCCTTTCTTCAATATGTTTTCCCTGAGGCTCCACCATCTCAGTTGCTGGGCCCAGCTGTGCCCTGCAGTGGGTTGGTTGAAGGTGGCTGGAACTGACTGTGTCCAGCATGGGGCAGCCCTGGCCGCTCCTCACAGAGGCTGCCCCTGCAGCCCCCGCTGCCAGAGTCTGGGTGTCTGAAGCAGTATATGTACAGATGTACACACTCAACAAGCTAACTGCAACTCCTGTAACAAACACTAAAATGAGGATCATCTTACTATTTCTTTATTCTTCACTTTATCTTTTATCCTTCATCTTTTTTTCTCCATTAAAAAAATATTTAAAAATTATGAATATTTCATAAGAAGATAAGGTCATCCTTAGCTCTGTTACTGGGTCTACTCAGGAATTGTCCAGAGAATAGGAGTTTCAAGGCAAGGAAATAGTTGAATGTTTTCAATATATAAAAAGTTTACCTCCAAGAAATCATCAAATATCTTGATATTCATCTGCTTTTTTTGAGGAGAAAGCCTCAGAGTGGTGGTTGAAAACATAGGCAAAATATGTCCCTTATAATTTCGTCTAACAAGTGCATAATCCTTTTAACACAATTTCAATACCACAGATAGGTGGCCACCCTTTATTAAAGGAGAGAGAGTAGTTTGACACCACATCCTTTTAAAATCTCTGTATTTACCATCTCCATTGTACATTCATCTGTACATGCCCCATCCCTGGGAAACATTCACAGTCAGGATGGACAGGGCTTTGAGCAACCTGACCTAGTTGAAGATGTCCCTGATCCCACTGAAGTGGGTTTGGACTAGATGACCTTTAAAGATCCCTTCCAACCCAAAACATTCTATGACTCTATGATTCTATGATATTATTTTTCAATAATAGTAATAAAATAAGACTTGAATAAATTACTTCCTTTTCCTCGACTCAAGTTCCTTACATGCATTTCTTTACATAAAAAGTAGGGGATCCAAACATCTGTTGAGATACAGACCTTGGTCACTAGAATTTATGTCTGTTTCTAGGGGTAACTGATTTAATTTTTAGTTGTTCTAACTTTCTTCATTCTTAACCAGATCTGACTGTCTTTTTTCTAGAGAATGTATCTAATCAAAGGAAAGACACACTTCCTGGGTACTTCTACGCAATTCACAGTACCAAGTTTGCTGTACAATAACCAGAAGTGAGGCAAGGATAGAAGGCCATGACCCTTCAAAGTGCTTCATGCTATATTAGCAGGGACTAAACATCTAGCCATTAAACAGGACATTATAAAGATTGTTCTATTTCCCATTAATTTCATAAGCCTCACACTGAGTTATCTGTGAATGCATGTGTATCACTTACAGTCACTTTTCTTAATAAATGATTCATATTTAATGGGAATAAGTATTGCTGCAAGTTTGTAATACGATTTTTTTCACTGCAATTTCCTTCTCACTGTTTTTTCAAAACACTTAATCTTCTGTGCTAATAATTAGCAAATTCTTATTAGCTGAAGGGGAAATCATATCTTACGGTATTTGCACCAGATAAACCAGATCCATTATAACCCATCTCGGTACTATATTTTGCAGGACATGGGAAATGAATTCCCAAAGCATAGAACTATGCATTATTTTTTTATCCTGAGCCTAAAAAAATTGCATCTTCTGATCTCCTACTGTAAATATTTTCATTTGTCTTTAGTAGCACTCTGGCTTAAATGGTGGAGGAGAAGTGAAATACAAAAAGCTGTTGAACTCCATCATAAATAATGTACAGTACCTGGGGTGATTTATGCCCTCAGCTATGCATGTGTACCTTCTCAACATATGTATTTTACATATAAATTGGAGAATGTGGTTTAGTCAGTAATGCTTTAATTTAATTAATTCTGTGACAGCCAGTGACTGTCTCCTAAAATTAATCTGCTAGTGATGGACTTTAGTACAAGCCAAAAAAAGATGTGAATGATCCAACAAAGGAGTGTGGAAACACAAAATTGCAGAAGTGATGAGGTTTTCTAACCTTGGGCCTCTGGAGACCATTAAGTCTGACTGCCTGCTCAGAGCAGGGTCACCTAGAACAGGATGCTGAGGACCATATCCAATCTGGCTCTGAACTTTTCCAAGGATGGAGACTCTGCAGAGTCTCTGGGCAACCTGTGTCAATGTTTGACTACCCTCACTGTAAAAAGGTTTTTCTTATGTTCATACAGGATGTCCTATGTTTCAGTTTGTGTCCATTGCCACTTGTCCAGACAGTGGGCATTACTGAGAAAAGCCCACTTTCAGTGGAACTGAAGTAGACTACACACTATTAGAAATACATATTCAGATCCAGACCTGGCAATCCAGTTTCGGAATTAATGAAACTGTAATCCAGAAGATCATGTGGTAGTGTCTCCAGAAAGTATATTACTGGATATGTACAGCAAATATGCTTCATTACATTACTGAATCATGCAAGCAGTTGTTCCAAGAGAATAGTATACTTTGTTTACTATACTGCTTCCTGCTTAATCCTGGGATGACTGGGCAGTGGGTGGATGAACTTCTCCCCCAATATCCAGTTCACACCTTCCACTGCTGTTGCTGAGAAATTAACCCTGCTCAGTTGCAAATTGAGTGCCAGTGTTGTGGTTTAGATCCATCTGAGCACCATGTGACCACTCACTCACTGCTTCTCCTGCCCCACTCCCTGAATAGGAAGAAGGAGAGGGAGAAAAATACAAATCCCAGTGAGCTGAGATAAGGAGAATTTAATAGAACACAAAATGAGAAGTAACAACAGCAACAGTAATAGTAATGAAACAAAACACAAAATGAGTGATACAGAACTAATGAGGAAGGTGCTGCCCCACTGGTTCAAATGTCCACCCATTGCACTTGCTTTGCCTGGGATGTCCCCTGCCCTCATATAGTGGCCATGACATCAGTATGGAGTCAAATATCCCACTGGCAGGTTCAGTTGTATATCCTGGCTGTGGCCCCCCTCCTAGCTCCTGGTGAAAATTAACCTGATCCTAACCAAACGCAGGACAGCCAGGTTGAATAAGGGAGAGGTACTTATGAATGAACAGTAGATAACAGCAATGGAATTGGACCTAGTGAAGGAAGGAACAGGACCACTGAACATATCACATCACAGGTGTGTTACTCTGGAGCAATAAACTGGTGAACTGTCATGATTAAGATAGGTATTGACTTCAAGGCAGGTGATGATAAGAGAGCTCTGTGGTTATAGCACTCACCCAGATGTCCATCACATCCTCTGGAAGACAGAATTAACGTGAGTGACCTTGTGATACAATGCTGCAAGAATATGCTATAGCAAATAATTCCAAGATATTTTAACACTCAGACTGATAATACAGTGCAATTGTCCACATTCACGTGAATTTTGGTTTTTTACATATGTTTTAAAGAGAAAAGTTTCCTTTTATTACTATTATTTGTCACAGAATATAAGAAAAAGTGCCATTCTGTGTTTGTGTGTATGCTTCTCTGATGAAACACCTTCTTTTATTGTGAAAATTACTATTTCCTCTCTGATACCAGGAAGTAGCCATTACAGCATCCCTGTTCCAAAATGTGATATAAATCAAATGGGAACTGGTCTTCAACCCATGACTCCTAAAATTCGACATCAAGATACCTTTTTAATGTGAATCCAATGGATAACTTTTTACAAACATATCAAATGCAGTGCTTCTTCTGAAAGAATAAAACCAATCCTCTGTCTGTGGTCTGTATTAATGTTATGAAAAAAGCTATGAGTCTTTAATATGTCAATATTTATTATAAATATATTATAAACCTATAACAAATATGTTCCACCAATAAAAGAACAAGTACTCATTCTCTGTATGGTTAAGTCATACCCATATGCAAGACAGTGAGTGCAGTGTCTATACAATACTCTAATTCTTTGATCATTAGTTAAAATGGTATTAAATATTTGTCAGTCTATTATGATCAATTAATAACCAAAATACAAATAATGATCAAGACCTTTTTGAAGTTCCATGAGGTAGTAGATCTACTGAATTTAAGTGGGATGCCTTATAAGGCTCCAGTCTTTTCACTGTATAGTTCCCTTGTGCAAAGGAATGACTACCTCATGAGCCCTTCAGCATATGCCTATATTTGCATAAGTGAATAATGCCATTATTAGTGGCTATGACATCCATTGTTGTGTTATGACATCAATTGTGGACACATCTTTAGAAGAGTGAATGTAAATGGCTAAATGATTTTATAAAAATACAACTTCTATATGTTAATATATTTTTATATCTCAGTATATTTTAGGGAAAGGAAATGTATTTTCACACCATCATGTGAATTTTCTATGTTAGGCATCATACACTCTAAAATTATGCCCCAATAACTTTGCATTGTACACAGATGCATCAAAGCATTATGTCACTTCTAAGAAATAATTTTATTTCATTTTAGTTTAATCCAAGATATTATACAGATTTAATTGTATCAGCATTTTAGCTTGAACTGTATGCCATGACAACATTTTATTTTAGAAGACACAGAGAACAATCTAATTAGTATCATGAATACAAAATAAACATCAATGACAATGGAAGTGGATGAGTAGTTCTGTCTATTACATGAATAGACATAGTAAGATAACACATATTATTATAAAAACCCAATACTTAGTAGTGTAAAAATGCAGAGATCTTATTTACCAATATTCACTATTTAGTTTAAAATCTTAAATCTTAAATT
>WTSP01002739.1:22912-69305 GCA_025331215.1 Actenoides lindsayi
AGAAGGGGCTGGTGCTCTTTGCAGTGTTTTACACCCTAGGGAATATTGCATCGATCGGAAGGTAACAATTTATATATATATTTGTTCCTTAAAAAAGAAGAGAAACTAATGAATCAGAATTTAAGAATTTAAGATTTAAGATCTGTGGGACTTCAACATAATGGTACTTTTTGAGGAATATTTTTTATTTTCTGACAATGTAAGGCACCATTCATACTTACATGATGATTTTGGAAGTGTGATACTGAAATTACATAACCACCATAGGCAAAATATGTATTTTAGATTCAATTTGTTCTGCAAACTTAGTGATGCTTACTGTAGTTTTTTGACTACTGAGAAACGTAGGAAAGAAATCTTTAAAATACATGTCATAGAAAGAAAGCTCAACTGATCTTCCTGGAATACATAGTAAGCACATCTATGTTGCAAAAATAATGCTGAAATGTCAGTACATCTTATCACAGATAAACATGTTTCTATTTTATCATTATTCAGGATTCTGTAAAAGGCATGCAGCCTTTATCTGAGTTCATTTTAAAGGGATAATTAAAATATGGCAAGGTCACACCTCTTGCCTGTTCATGATACAAAATTCATAGATCTGCAGTTTTTCATAAGCTGTTTAATACCTTCTGAAATATGGATAGTATACTACTTTCTGTCTTTTCTGCCAGAGTAGGAAAAACCCTACCTTCCTTCTCAAATTTCACACCTATGCCTTCAGAATTTCTTTAAAATATGTTTGATTTAGAATTTGTTCCCACTTAGAATCACAGAACAGAGTCACAGAATAATTTGTGTTGGAAGACACTTTTAAGATCGAGTCCAACCCAGCACTGCCAAATCCACCACTAAACCATGTACTTAAGCACCACATCTACAGTCTTTCGAATATCTCCAGTGACGGTGACTTAACCACTTCACTGATCAGACTGTTCCAATGCTTTGCAACCCATTAGGTAAAAATATATTTTCCAAATATACAACCTAAACCTCCCCTGGCACAACTTGAGGTTGATTCCTCTTGTTCTGTTGCTTGCTACATGGGAGAACAAACTGATCCCCACCTCATTACAACCTCCTTTCAAGTAGTTGTAGAGAGGAATAAGGTCTCCCCTGAGCCTCCTTTTCTCCAGGCTAAACAACCCCACTTCCCTAGCCGCTCCTTGTATGACTTGTTCTCTAGACCCTTCCCTATCTTCATTGCCCTTCTTTGGACACAATCCAGCACCTCAATGTCCTTCTTGTTGTGAGGAGCCCCAAACTGAACACAGTGTTTAAGGTGCAGCCTTACCAGTGCTGAGTACAGGGAGACAATCACTTCCCTAGCTCTGCTGACCACATGGTTTTTGATACAGACCAGGATGCCATTGGCCTTCTTGGCCACCTGGGCACACTGCTGGCTCATATTCAACCAACTGTTGACCAACATCTCCAGGTCCTCTTCTGCCAGGAAGCTTTCCAGCCACTCTTCCCCAAGGCTGTAGCATTCGTTGCCTGGGGTTGTTGTGACCCAAGTGCGGGATCTGGCACTTGGCTTTGTTGAACCTCATACAATTGGCTCCAGCCTGTCCAGATCCCTCTACAGAGCCTTCTTTCCCTCAAGCACATAAACATACTCCTGCCTGTCTAGCAAAGTGTATGCCCATCCAAGCCATGACTAGCCAGTTTCTCCAGAAGAATGTTGTGGGAAAAAGTGTCAAAGGCTTTTCTAAAATCCAAGTAGAAAACATCCACAGCCTTTTCCTCATCCACTGACAGGGTGACCTTGTTATGAAAGAAGATCAGTTTAGTCAAGCAAGACTGTGCCCTTCACAAACCCATGCTGACTGGGCCTGATCACCTGCGTGTCCTGCATGTGCCATGTGATGGCACTCAAGATGATCTGCTACCTAACCTTTCCCAGCACTATTGCCAGACTGACAGGTTTGTAGTTCCCTGGATTCTCCTTCCGGACCTTCCTTTAGATGGGTGTCACATTTTCTATCTTCCGGTCAGCTGGGACCTTCCCGGTTAGCCAGGACTGCTGATAAATGATGGAAAGTGGCTTGGTGAGCATTTCCACCAGCTCCCTCGGTACCTTGGGTGAATCACATCTGGCCCCATAGACCTGTGTATGTCTAAGTGGTGCATCAGGTCACTAATTTGTGATACTTTCTGTTTACACAATTCCCTTCCAATTAAGAGCCCAGCCTTTGGTGTCATCTATAACGTGCTCATCTTTCTTGAATACAGAAGCAAAGTATTCAGGTTTGGATTTTGCCTAGGTTTTTGGTGGCTATGTCATTAAGCTCATTTTATTTCTTTCTTATTCTCTCTCTGTCTCTCTCTTTCTCTCTCTATAAATGTTAGCACCTCTCAGTCTAACTGTCCATATTGTGACTGTTAAAACCTTTCATTTACTTTGTCAGTTTGACCATCATACCATCTATTTGTGCTCTTGGTTTATTCCTAAAATGTATTTTTAAATACATTTTCATCCCTCTAGATCTGGTGTGCTACACCAATTTTCCACATGCTTAAGGAGGTTACAGATAGTTTTTCCATATTTGACTTGTGATTCATCAACAATAGGAAAGAAATAGATTTGGAAATGATGTACAGTAGGAAATGAAAAAGTTAAAAGCCTCAAGTGCAATTTAGAAAAGTCTGATGGTTCTGCATCTACAGCATTACATCTCTTGACTTGTTTTAATCTCCCAGGAGAATAGATAATGAAGAGAAAACTTGGAATATTACCATAGGCATCAAAATTTAGCTGAAAATTATTTCCATAGACAACACAAGTATTTATTTTTAAATTCAACCTTAATTTTACCCAGAGAGTAGACAGACTAAAGCTAATATTTCAGAAGAATTTTTCCTCCACTGGATTTTATATCTACTAACAAATATCTCAGTACTATCATTTTTTTTATTTTCTTCTATCACTGACTGTAAAACATCTTTATTGTTTAGATTTACAGTAAGCTTTCAGACAATATTAGTGCCTGAAATCTTTGCTCTGGTAAACAAAACCATAGAGAAAGGGACATGTTGGGAAGTGGCATAGTAAATTAAACTATAGCTAAGAGTCTAATCCTAACTGTATGAAGAAATTATCAGAAGAAGTTGAAATGATTCTCCTAAAACATTGGTGTTCAGGAATTCAAACCTATAAATTGGCTACTACTTAAGATTATAGACTTCTTATTCCACACACAAGCAAGTAATTAACTTTACATTCTCTTCTTATGACTCTCAGGCACTCGTCCTTTTAATTATAAGATCCAGAGGGTAGCTTTTATGTTACTATTATCTCTATTAAACTTTGAATAAAAGCTTCATTGAAACTTGATATATTAGTCATATGTAATAGCCTGCTAGCTTCTTAAAAGATGTAAAGTGCTATTCTGATAAAATAGTCAGACATTAGGAAGAATGTACTCTAGTTTCCTCTTTGCTCACATATAAACATTCACTTTTTAAAATACTCAATTGGTCATTTTAAGTGAACAGTTATTATTTGGATTATCTACATTAGCGTATTATGGAAGGTAATTTAAACTTACTGATTTCTCATATATTTCTTTATTATTTCTGATCATGTTGCCATAGGTTCAATTTCTACACTGGAATACACAAACATTCAGTATGACATTACAGATTTGTGAAAAAGGACAATGAAAAGTTAAAGATCGAAAATTCAATTAAAAAAAAGTTAAAGTCAGAAAATTCAGTATTTTTTCTTTCTTTGTTCTGAAAGAAATAATGTATATATTGCAGAACCCCACACCATTGGCTTGTTCTTTAAAAAATATATATTGATTACTATTTGGTGAAGGTTTGTCATTGCTGTTTCTGTTAAAGGAAAACAAAAGGTTCAATGAAAAAATCTAAAAAAAAATTTTAAACTAAAAAAAAACCAAAAAAACCCTCTATGAAATGCAAGCAGCTTTGAAGTGTAGAAATTTTTCTATGTTTTTTCCCAGCTAATTCCTTTGATTCCCACAGGTGTGGAGCAAACACAGCATTCCTCAACAATCTTGGGAGTTGTCATTGTTTGCACTTCCATTAGAAGGGCCTGACAGGTGGCAAGTTCTTATTTGATAAATAATCAAAGAACTCCAGAGGCCAGGACAGCTTTCATTTTTTAACTTTCAGATGTTACAGACTTTGCTTCTGCTTCTTCGAGACAAAAGACCAAATGACAGCAAACATGAACAAATGGGATTTTTTAGCTTAGTGGCTGGAAAACTCTAGCAGAACATCAAGGTTTTGGGTCCTAGTTCCAGAGCTGCTTTTACATTTCAAGTTTAATAAAAACATAATCTGAAAAGTTTTTGTAGCAGGGAGCAGTACCCTTGCCCCCTAAGCTTTAGCCAGCTGTGTTCTTCAATAGACTATTGTGTCATACTCTCCTTCCTTTGATCTCTGGGACTCTTGCAGGGTGGCACAGTTTCAGCGGGAGTCGCACAAAGGTGGATAGGTCTGCCCTCTGTGACCCTCAGAATGCTCAAATGCCAGAAGTAGGTGGGAGGTGAGCTGCACCCCTCCTTCAGGGACTTTAGGATACCCTTCTCAGGGGACCCAACTCTCTGCAGACTTTACATACAGAGTGTCAAACCACAGGCTTGTACTCAGCTCTGGCAAATGAATGGCTAATGTGTATGAATTGATTGCAGCAACTTCTGGCAACCCTACACTGGTTCTGACACTATGATATAATGTCTGTAGATACTTCACCTATCCTCCTGATAACACTCCAGCACCATGTTACAAAGATGACACAAATGTAAGTATTAATCCTATCAGTACCAAAGGACTCCCCTCCAGAGAGGGGGGAAAGGTTACCTAAGGCCTTTTATTTATTACTATAACTCATATAAAGTGTACTTAAGTTGGCAGTGTTTGTTGAAACCACCCACAAAATCACTAAGTTACAATAAGGACACGTTGACCGTGCCAACCACTGTTTGATGAATGGGAATAGGAGTACAAAGATCACAGTATGAAAATGGACAGTTATGCACCAGCCAAAAGTTTTCTTATACTGAAACTGTTCACTGTAGGTTTGACAGGTTTTGGGGCTGGAATACTGCCTTGACTTCAGGGGTGGACTGCAGCCTCTACGGAGCATTGATCCTTACAATTTATGATGCTTGCAGCAATTGCATTGTTTATTATGGGCAATGGAAAAATGGGATAGAAAGGAGGAAATATGGATAACCTTGGGATTCTTTTTTTTTTTTTACCTAATGAGAGGAAACCTTCAATAAATAATTAAAGTGTTAGCAGAGGAGGAAGACTGCCAGGATAAAAGTTGTTTTAATAAGATCCATACCGCTTTTAATACTGCTTGATGGCAAAACAATTTAAATAAAAAGATATAATTTAGATGTTTGAATCCTATTACTTGTCTGTATTATATTTTCACGTGGGTGAATTAAATAATTGAAGAAATTCCTGACTGCATTGGACCTTTTAATGTCTCTTAGTTTAAAGGGCAAGATTACTAAATTATTTAGCTGACTTCATAGATTTTGGCATTGCAGTAATAAGGAAGAGAACAAAACCACCACATAGTTCTGCTAAGGTATATCATGAAAGGAGAAATTAAAGAAATGTAGGAGATATAGAACTATGAGAAAAGCTCTGGTCAAGGACACTGTTTTACTTTCCTCCTGAATGTCTTTTCAGTCCCAAGTATATATTTCTTTGCATATTATTTTCACTGTATTTAAAGCAAGAGTAAAAGAACACAAATGACGTAGGACTACTTTACACATGTTTCAAATAATGACTTTTAACAAAGCAATGAAATGCACCCTCCATGCCTACCTTACCCAGTAACTTTTGGCGTCTACAATTTTATGCACTGTCATTTTGTCTGACAAAGGACATCAAGGTTGTTTAAAAGTCACAAAATAGGTATCACGAGGACTCTCCCCAAAAGAGGCATTTTCTGTGATGAGTGTTCTCAGGGTCTCCTAGAAGACACTAATAATGCCAACTTCAGAATGATGGGCGTGCCAAAACCATGGTTGTGACCAGTTTATCTTGGGGAGGAGGAAGACTGCTTTTTTATATTGGGAATTTGGAGATCTGGATTTTAAGCTTCCTTCCTCTCAAACCTCCTAGGCTGAAACCCACATGGGAGCATGATGTCTTGGTTGTATAAGGCCATACTGCAGTGCTTAAGTGCTCTCCCTGTCCTCTGTGCTAAAGCTGACACAGATCTCTGTAGAAATCAAAGCAACCAGAGAGTCCTCTGAAAAAAATTTCTTAGGAACTAGCTCTGACTTCCATTACATTTTGCACAAGGATTCCTTCATGCAAAAGACAAGTGTTGTTGCTGGCATCTTCTACAGAGGAAGATGCTAGGAACAGCATCATGTTTATCTTGTTGCAGATTGAGGAGTCACTCTCTCCCTAAGGACCTTAAGTTTGCTAATGTGCACTTGTCCAAATTCAGCAGGTTTTCTTCTAGTGTTGCTGATGACCTAGTGTCTGCTGACCCCAGCTTCCTACTGGGACAGGAGAGTACAGCTGACTCACAGATGCAGAAAGGCCTCAAACTCTGGTGTCTCATTTCTGGATGAATCAATTAGCCAGTGGAATTGAAAAACACACAGCGGTCTCCTGAGCTTTTGCCTGTTATGCTTCCACTAAGCAGCGTATCTTCTAAAGGAGCAAAGGAGAAGAGGCAAACAACGATATATAAGTATATGTGTGCTAGTTTTGGTTGGGATAGTTAATATACTTCACAGTAGCTGGCATGGGGCTATGTTTTGGATTTGTGCTGAAAACTGTGTTGATTCAGGGATATTTTATTTATTTCTGAGCAGTTCTTACACAGTAAAAGGCCTTTTCTGCTTCTCACACCACCCCATCAGTGAGTAGGGTAGGGGTGCACAAGAAGTTGGGAGGGCACAGAGATGGGTCAGCTGACTCAAATTGACTAGAGAGATATCCCATACCATATGACACCATGCTCAGCAACGCAACTAGGGGAGAGGTTGGCCAGGGGAAGACTGGGCATTAGTTGGTTGGTTGTGATCAACTGTTTTCATTTGCATCATGTGTTTTTCTTGGGGTTTATTTCTCTCTCTTTGTTATTTTCATTACATCTATTATTAATATTTTCATTATTGTTTCATTTAATTTCAAACTGGTTTGATCTCAACCCATGAGTTTTCTCACTTTTACCCTTCCAAGTTTCTTCCCCCATCCTACTGAGAGAGTTGCTGTGTGGTGCTTAGTTGCCAGCTGGGGTTAAACCACAACAATATGAAATGTTCAGATCTTCACATGGTGTTCATGTATCTTTTCTCCAGATTTTCAGTCCTGTAAATAAAGGCATATTCTCCAATGCACTGTCTGATTGCTTATAGGTGTTTCTTACAGGATCAATGAGCCTTGAAAGGTATATGGAAGAACATGAGAGGCCTTATGATCACAGGTCGTGATTACATACAAGTTAAAAGAGATAGGTTTTTATGAAGTTTCTCATTGGAGTGTGGGGTTGACTGTTCTGTGATATATGGAGTTGTTCTTGATGGTTGGTTTTCAGAAGGGTAATGCTTTAGAAATGATGTTCCTTGGTCACTTTTATAGGAGGTCTCTTCTCACATTGTTTTTAATTAGGACCCCAGTGCTTTGACATTATGTCTATTTTAGTCAAACTCATGTGCCAAGGGATGTACAAACACCACAGCACAGTTTTACATAGGCCAACAGATGTCTGGATTTAAAATAAAAGCTTATCAGATTAAGGTATATGTCTAAAGATGGACCAGACTACCCAAATCTACACCTTGTTGACCTTACCAAAACATTTCTGTTGGAACATTTTACCTTCTTTTTTTTTTTTGTCTGAAAAGTGTCCAATTCATACAGAACATTTTTCTATAAATGAAACAACTATAATCTAAATTTGCAAGTCTGAAAGAATGGGAAATATTCATGTGGACCCCAGTCACCAGGTGCGGAATTTTGCCCCAGCTAAGGTAACCCTCTGAGTCAACATCCAGAGAGTTATTTAGATGAGTCATTTCTTAGACTCCTGAATTTCAACTGATGTAGAAGTAATGCACCTAAATCATAGTGATGATCCTATATACCTTTCTGGGTTATTATTTTTTTTCCAAGATTAGGGCCATTAGAAGAAATAATTAGCAGTCTGTTGTTGGCAGCTGCACACTATTACCTCAGCAGTAAGGTTATGGAATCTGATTTGTTTGTATCATTTGTAGAGTATAAGAAGCCTTTTTAAAATCAAGATCCATGTTGTGTACTGCTTCATTTCTGCTGCATCATTCCAATGCCATCAAGAACATTCATCAAGTATGACCTTCATTTAATTAGTCCATCCAGTTTCCTCTTGGTATTATTTCCTACTATATATGTATGGTATCTATGTTAGTCAGCCTAACATACCTGCAGCCTCTGGTATGGCTGTATTGATGTTTTACAGCTTTTCTTTTCATGGATTCTCTCTCTCTGGTTCTGGTTCCTCATAAAATGTTTATGTTCTTAAAGATTTATCTCCATAAAGGCTGTAGGATGATGTCAGAAGTCTTGCTCAGAAGAAAAAGAATCCCAGGCATTTTCAAGCCATGTTGTTACTCTCATTCTTCTGTAAATAGTTAGGCAAATACAGTAATGTATTTCACACATATTTTTTCTTACTAGACAAGAATAACAACAGGTGCAAAACAGCACCAACTCCAACTTCTCCTTTCTTATGTAAACAGTGGCTTTGACTTTATGACAAACATGTGCAAGGCATTTGCAATCAGTTTAGGAGAAAAAAACCCAAAGACTGTCATTAGGAGCAGATGACCTTGAAAGTATCTTTTCAACTTCCCACAGGGTGGCTGAGCTTTCTAATTAATCTTTTGGATACCTAAAAAAAGGACCCAAGGAATATTTTTTTTTGTGTGAATTTCTCACAACTGAGAAAATATCAAATGGTGACAGAGAATGAAAACATGAGTTAGAAAACAAATCATGCTTATTGGAAAATTTCCATTACAACAACTGAGACTATATTTGCATTGCAAATGCAAATATATGCCTATACTGATATCAGAAGTCTTATAAGCCTCAGATTCATAGTACAGTGATAACAACTGTATTATGATATCACATGTTATGAAAAAGAAAAGAAGCATGTAACAACAGATATTTTCAGAGTATAAGTCATCCTAAAAGAACACAGATTTAGTTCCTATGTAGACAACTCCAGAGGTATAAAATTAGCTGTTTTAAAAATTTTGACCACATTAAACATAAACACAACCTTTCTGCATGACTAGCTTTATTCACAATCCCTGGGAACAGCTCTCTAATGTCACTTCCAGTCCAAACTAAAAAGACATGAATCTTATGTTTGCTTCTCTGTCATCAGAGTTTCTTGACCACCTAAGGCCTCTATTTTCAGCAGCTCATAGCAATTTGATTTGCTTGAACGCACCAAGAAAGGCTAAAAGCCAGACTCCCTGCTCCCTCAGTTGGGCAGAATTAGCTGTAAAAAAAAAAAGTGTGAAATAACGAAAACAGCTGAGAAAACACAACACAGTCTCCCTGGTAAAATCATATTTGGTCTTTGGAAGCACAGAGTTGTGGCTTGGGAGCAGCTGACTGTATATAGTGTGTGGCAGAGAAATGCTTTTCCTTACAGAGGCCCCAACTCTGCTACCTTTAACTCTGACTGGTGGAGTGAACAAACACAAATATTCACACTTAAAAAACTTCTGTAGTTTACTAAGATTGTTTTATTTCAGCAACGTTTTATATAATTACTTTTAAAGTTACACGGGAAATGTAAAAGTTTGTAGAGAGCAGAGGCCCAAACTCCCACTTCTCTTGCATGAGCAGCTATATACCACTGCACTAGGAAGCCATGCAAGCTTGCAGAGTTTTCTTCTTGCCACTCCCCTATTACATTGGAAATTTGTCATACTTTTGTGCAGAAGCCTTAGTTTCAGCAAGACATGTGAGGGTTTGTTTTGTTTTGTTTTGGTTTGGTTTTTTTCTCCTGACTTCTGTGGATTCCCAGCCATCTGCAGATACCACTGAGAGAAATCTGAACCCTGAACCCTCTGAACCCTGATAGCACAGGTTGGCATTATCATCTCTTCCAAACACATTTGCAAATAAAATGGACTATGTGTGTATTTGATAGTCATCATTAGTTTATGCTAACCAGATTTTGTTTTAAGGCGTCAGTTCAATATCTGCGGAGAAGTTTAATCTTTCAAAATTTTCTGGAGAAAACACAGGCCCTATACACTTTCAGGTGTCTAAGAGCTTATTAGGAATATATGGTTCTAATCTGTGACCTCAAATTCCTTGAATCACAGTCATATTCTGCCTTAAATGACACTTTTTTTATGTTTAGTGTAATAATTAATATGTAGTTAGTACCTCTTACTTTAACTGTAGCCAAAACACTGAGCTCATTCTCAGCTTGAGCAAGGACAGAAACACAGTGATGCATATTTTTTTCCCTATTGAAATAAAAGTGATTTGTAAGAGATTTAGAATTATGTAATGCCACAGTGAAGGAAAGTGCATTCAGTGTATAAGCACCTTTCTAATCCTACCTTGGATTGCAATTTTTTTCATCAACAAAGATTAAATGTAATTTTGCTGAAATCAAATGAGTTCTTGTCAGGTATGTGGGTTGCCATAAAGCACAAAGAAAGGTGTTATGTCCTCCAGACTACCACAGTTTTAGTATTTAGTATTTGCAGGATAAAAAAGTAAGAGTAGCTACCCTTCCCAGTGTCCATAGTCAGGATTAGGTGATTGAATTCTACATATTTTGTAGCAAAACTGAATGAGAAAGAACGATATCTTCATCTCCACAAAAATATTTTCAAATATGCTTTCTGAGGTTTAAAGAGAAATCACAGCAAAACTGTAATCTAAATGGAAGAAATGCAGGCAATGAACAATTTTAAACAGAATTATTTTCCTGCTTTCAAATTTGTCCATGAGACATGAGTCCTGGACTTGTATTAACATCTCATGTGTCATTGTAGACCTTTGAAGGCTCTTCAGGGGAGGAAAGAAATTACTAGGTAGTTTGGCTGTGAAAGATGTTTCTGGTTTCCTTTTCACGGTAATTTCACAGAGAGTGTTTGATAAAAGGATTCTATAAATGTAGGTGCTGGAGTGGAAGGAAGCAATACAAATCCTTTTTTCCATAATTTTTATGTGCTAGAATTGTGGTTCCCAAGAAAATGAGGGCCTTAGAATGCAGCACAAGTTAACAATTACAGCCTGACCTGTACTGACTCTATGGGAGAGGATGAGAAGATGGTAACAGACCTGGCACCAGAATAGGGCAGAGGGAAGGGGAAGCACGGAACTGAGTGACATGAAGAGCAGTAACTTTCAGTACTCTCAGGTATGAAGTTACAAAATATTGTATTATGTTGATGCTGGGGCTCAGGCATCACTATTAGTATATTAGCAGAAGCCAGCGGACTTCTTTTTTCATGTTCTGTCTGAATATTTAACTGAACAAAAACTTCAGGGCTAATGCTCTCTGAATCTTCTAGACTAGCAAGGTTACTGATGCATACAGAAGCTAATAAGATCTCAAAAATAAATTACCTGGGTACTGAAGCAGAGATAGCTATGAAAAATAAAGCCTTCCCTTATAGTAGTGATTTTCTTTAGGAGAATCTCTAATTGCTATGTTGAGCAATTCTGTGATGTGGTTATGTCTAACATATGTTGGCTTGCACAGTTAAGACATTTTTGCTTGTGTTTCTAGTACCTGGGAAAGTTGACTAAGTCTAAGCAACTGTTTTCTAATTTGATTATGTATGATGATATTAATGGTTCAGATGTTTATTCGATATATTTAAATTTGTTTATACTTACTTGGGACATATCCAGGATGCAGTGGAAACATGGCAAGTTTAATTAATTTCACATTTCCAGCTTATTTCCTCTGTTGACGCTCAGCCTGATGTTAGGAGTAATGTACTGTGTTGTTCTTGGAAGCCAGTAATAGCTAATGTATCTGATACTTGTGTGCTTCTACTTTATTTTCCCTCAGTATTCTCAAATATAAGCTGGCTAAGTCTTTCAGAAGCATGAGTTCAAATTCAGCCATACAGTTACACCACTTGCAGTATGTCAAGATTTGCCCAACATTGTCCTCTGAAATACTTTGTTTGGATATTTGGAGTCAAATTGATCTCTGTTTCATATTATCTTGATCAAAAAATGTGTAACTGTAATATAATTCAGAGTAAAACTTCTATCTAGAGCAAGTTATACATAAGCATTCCATTTCTATAGCTTGTAATTATACAATAAGCAATACTGCAGTCACTTTCATCACTTCATTACAGTATTCTGTGGTTTTTTTTAACATGGAATGAATGACAACTGATTTTTGTTTTTTGTCAATTAATTATCAAGTAATGTTTTCATGTAAATGTTTTTTCCTACTCAGCCAACTCTATAGATGGTCAGGCCATATTAATAAAATTAATTATTTGCTATTTTGCCCATTATTTCATTAATAATTTATCTGGAAGTAATTGGTCCAGTTCCTCAGATGCTTTTAATCAGAAATGCTCTACTGGAACCCAGAGAATTTTTCTGAATAAAATCAGCTCAAAATTTGACCCATCTGCTTCCATGATGGCCTGAGTGTTGAACATAGGCTTTAACATGATAGTAATTTGTATAAGCTAAGACTGCTTTACTTTTTACCTTTTCTTAACTTTATTAACATGAGTGCTCTCGTGACTTTAGTGATATCTAACAGTGTAGCATTTGAGTTGATTTAGTTGTCTAAATCTTGAAAATCTTCTCAATAAGGCATGAGTTGCTCAAGAAAATACACACTTCTAAGAAAACCACAGACAAAGCATGATTTTTTAAGAGTGACATAAGGATAATCCCTTCTATATACTGATTATGACACTCAGTGCCAATCATAAGTACTATACTCTCAGTTTCTGCTCTCCTTTCTCTAGGTACTATTGCAATTGTAAGATTCATAATCAAAATAACATTGTATTGGCCTTCCCATGGCACAACAAAGAGGAATATTAGAATTGAGAAAGAAGTGTCTTTATCCCAAATGTCTTTATTCTACAGCAACAAATACAGTCACTGAGCAGCAGCTCCTGTGGATAGTAGGTGGATCTACATCTCAGCATGTGCATTATCTAATGAAGCTGGATGATAATTTTAGTGTGCCATTCAGAAAGGATCACAAAATTCAGATTGTGAGCTTTCTGCGTAATGCTCTAACTTGTAAGCAGACCAGCAAAAGTAAAGGACATCTGAATTGTGTAGATTTCTGTTATATTGTAAAAGCCTTTCAAACAAAAGTGGAAAAGTAAATAGTTTAAGAGGAGTTAAAGGTTATTTCTGACCAAAAGTTTTAGAAGGAAACATAATGTTCTCCCTCATTATATTGCAAGAAATGTTCTCTCCTGTCCCTTCTATCAGAAACAACAATGGTGAAACTGAATTAAACCACAGCATGGAGAACCTTTAACAGCATTTGTAAGGCCTCATTTTCACTTCAGCAGAAAGGACAATATTTCTACAAGGAAATGCAGAGATTGAAAGTGGCAGAATGTATTTATAAATGTACTTCCTCAGTTTTATTCAGGAAGTAGGGAATGAGTTTGTGTGGCTCTATGCGTGAGCAGAGGAGGAAAGAGCAGGGTTCCATAGAACTGGGTACCAGAAAACAATTTTTTTCAGAAAGAACGGTTACCCAAGGTACCATAGGTACTCAATTTCCACATTCTTTCCTGTAACAGAAGTTTAGCACAAAATACCAGTACCATCCAATTCTTTTTGTTTGAGAGTGATCTGGTAAATATTGAATTATTTTTTATATGGTTGACCAAAAGAAAAAAATACCTGAAAGAAAAAGTAAATCAAAATTCCCCAAAAGAATGCTCATGCATTATTGGAAAAAATGTTTATTTTCTTCTAATTATTCATATTGTTATAGTAATTCACTGATTTTTGTGCCCTGACTTCTAATTTAGTGCTAAAATTACAAATATTGGTAGTGTTGGCCAATACCAACATTTTTGTTGTTATTGTTCTTTATCTGGAAATTAGTTAGGCAATTTTTTTGCAATATTATTTACTACACCATCTAGAAAGATCTGTTTAAACAGATGGGGTAGCACATTTTCACGTACAGACATTATGGAATTACATAATTGACTGTAAAGAATACTTTGGGTGTTTAGTTGTTTTTGCTAATCCTTATTTACTACTTTGCCATGGGAAGAAGATCATATTAGTCTAGGTCTAACTGTGTGTGCAATCCTTCATTTTTGGGCTGAAGGTATTTGACATGATACAAAAGTTCAAGTAGAAGTAAGAGTAAATGAATTCAAATGTATTTGAAGAATCATTTCAATATCTTTTGATAAATTATAATATAGCTAGTTTGACCTATTATTTCTTTGAAGTTCATATTTTGTGTCTGTGTCCTACAACATGTAATTTATCATATTCCATATGTTTGGAATTATTTTTTTATGATTTATTATATTCCATAAAAATTATATTATTCCTGATTTAACATTTATGCTTCATATTCTGAGTGCCTATTTTCAGTCATATAGACTTTTAAATAATTTCAGTTCTACACCACTTCTGAATTTTAATTGCTTTCTCAGCAGATAAATGGATTTTTCTTTATAATGAGAGAGAATAGCTGAAGGACTTGATGATTACCAATGTCACAGGTTACCATTAATTTCAGGTATAGCTCAGTTTAGTAATTTTTAAAGGAATTCCTGAATTTTTTGCTGTATATTACTCATCATTCATTAATTTATTTGTAAATTATTTTGATACCTCAAACATAACTCCTACTTCATATGGGATAAAAAATAGAAGGAATTGAATAACCAGTTTTGTTGAATCTGCAAATGTTTTCCTTTTTATTGCTTCAAGGAAGGGGATGTTTCTCTTCTCCGCTATGTTATCATCTTTAAGGACAATCTTATTTTAGTAAAAGAATGGTCCATCCCAATACTCAGGAAAATGATTATATATGTCATGACATCAGCTTGGGTAAACAGTAGGCTAACAACATGGTAGTGAGGACAGGCTACAAAGAAGGAATAGAAAACACTGTCTGGGCTTGCAGGGATGGCATTAGGAAAGCCAAAGCTCTTCTGCATTTGAAACTGGCAAGAGTTGTCACGGGCAACAAGAACTTCTACCTCTGCATTATAGTAAAAGGCAAACAAGAAAAATGTGAGGACATTGCTGAATAAGGTGGATCATTTAGTGACAGAGAGTGAAGAAAAGGTGATACTTTCTGAGCCTTAGTGTTGAGGCAATATACCTATAAACCAGTAAAAGGATAATGTTTCATCCATCTTCAAAAAGGGCAAGAAAATGGAGAAGTACTCACTTTGGGAAAATCCTGAAGCATATTACCGACAAAAACATTTATAAGCACACAAAGGAGAAGATGATTTGTTGATTGTGTAATTAGTCAGCACCGATTGGTCAGGAGTTCCCAAACACTCCTTGCAGGTTTAGGTTGACAACTGCCATTGACTTTGAATGGCAAATGTATACATTATTAGTCACTTACAACAATATAACTGACCGTGTATGCTCTCAGGCCAAGCATATAGGTTAGTACGTGACCTGCACCTTGCCCTTTGTGCTAGACATCACACACAGCTACATCTTCACTACAAGTATTTTTGGTAATTTGAAAATAATTTGGTCACTCAGAAGATTGAAATTAATTGTAGCAGGTCAGAAATGCATCAACATAACTCATTCAGTGGATTGCAGTAATAAATGAACAGAGACCTATGGTGGGAAAAAGACATCTATATCAAGTCATTTTAGGCAACTAGGAAAATATATTGCATTTCACACTCATATAAACTGCATAAAATAGTTGCATCCAGCTGAGAAACTGATGCTGGAATAAATCCAGTGATGCTGCCTTTTTTTTTTTTATTATTATTGTTTAAAAAAACCAAAACAAAACTAAACATATTTTCATTTTTGTAATTATATTGTGGGGTTTTGCATTTTCAATTAAAAATAGTTTTGTCTTATAATATGAGGTTATATCAAAATATCTGTGTCACAGAATGAGAATCACATGATAGTGGAGTGAAAGACTACAATCCTCCTGAGGAATCATATAGAATTTACCTGTCATTTTACTGTATTTCTAGGATTTGGGATTGTCACTAGACATAATTGTGTAATTTTTACTTGACACTGAGTGCAATTTGACTTTACCTGCATCAACTAACTTCACTCCAGTGGAATTCTGCCCACTTCAATGGCACAGGTCTCAAATTATTTCATTGCACTTTTGGCAAGTGAGAATTGTCCTAGTTACTGTATTTTTAGTACTTAAAAGTCATGAAACTTTTCATCATAGCACATGCTCCATAAATAACTGATACAGTAGGTTGTAACTTTTCAACCTCTAAAGGTTTGGGTTTCTAAATTTCCCTTTGGAAATGCTACAAATATGCTACCTACAGGGAACTTGTTTCTAATTACCTTCTGTAACTGATCGAGAACCACTGAGAGAATGATTACCAATGCAGGATGCTGACATTTACTCTTTGGAAGAGTTGACTGGAATTTCTCATGTTCTAACCAAAATTACATTGAATTACAAGAACAACTATATACTCTCTAGCCATCAGCAATAAAGGTGTGCTGCCATCTGATGACATTTCTCACATTAAATGATAGAGGCATTTAAGTCTACTTTAAAACAATAGTCACTGTGGAAAGCATTGGTACAGCTTCTAGAAGAATCAAATCAACCAGAAGAGTCTAAACTCTGCTTATTTGGTGTATAAATTATAGCACACAAAAGACGTGAACTGTAGGTTTTGCTCTTCAGCAACAACTGATCAATATTGTAAAATTAGGGGCAGAAAAAGTATCTGAAAGAATGCAATAATGAGCTTCTTCCCAAAAAATGTTGATTGTTGAGGGGTTTACAGATGGAGTATTTCTAAGTTTCTTGATAGACCTTAACAAAATAACTGCAGTATTGACAGTGTCAAAACCAGGTGATTTTACAAGATTTTAATGGTCAGAAATAATTTATTACCTTACGTATTTTTAACTGTGAAAGATTTTGCAGAAATATAATCATTCTTTTTCCTGTGTCTTTGTGATAACCTGTTGGGAGACCTGTAAATTTAGGAAAAATACAGAAAATGTCAAAGGATGTCAAATGTATGTCTGTAGATCAGGTGGTTGTTCTGAAGTTGTATTTCATTCTCTTTTTCTTTGACTCATGACTTTGCTACTTTAAAGAATTAACCTGATTTGACAGATTATTTAATATATTTTTCTCTGAAAAAGTTTTCTTGGAAACTTTCTAAGAAATTCTAAAAAACACTGGACTTTTAAAATAATAAAGACATGTAAGCCCCATTAACTTGTAGTTTTGATGAGCAATGTAAAACAAGCCCTTCTACTGTGTTCTTAAGATTTAATTTCTTAAAAATATTGGAAAATATTAGAAAAAGTAAGACAGCATGTCCTATAAGGCACCTTCTATACAACATAATAATTGTAATGTCAGCTTCTATGGCCAGGCAGTCAACAACAGTGATGTTATGGATGTGTGCTGCTATGGTTTCAGCTAATATGTACAAGTGCCAAAGGAGATAACGCAGAAGAGGTGTTTATACATGCAGCTGGTGACCAGTTATTAAAGATTAACTGTTTTTAAATGACTTCCACACTTAGACTTCACCTTGTTCCAAAGGATGAATTTTCCTTCCAGTTACATTTTTGCTAGGTGGTCACTAGTCTTAGACAAGCCTTTCACTTTGATTGTATATCCTTAACACAAATACATATGTGTTCCGTGATGAAATCTGGACCAACATATGTGGTAAAAATTCCTTGAGCACTTTTGTTCACTTTGCTCAGAATATATAACCTATACTTTAAAAAACTATGCTGTGAATATATATTCTTGAATACAAGTATTACATTTGCACATAACATCAGAGCAGACAATTTGACCTGCATGATTTTTTTTTTATTTATAGGTAAGCTATTGATATTTAATGTAATAACACTACATGAGAGGAATGAAGTAATGATTTGCAACTAATAGAGGTAAAACTTTGAGTCCATTAAAGCTCAATGGATTTTTTTATTCAATTGCAGTGGGAGCAGACGTTTCCCAGTCTGACTCTTGTTATGTAACCGTTATTGAATCAACAAAGCTTGATACCTTAGTTTGTGTTTAAATTGCTTACTGCATTCTTACCTCTTTCACTTGGGTGATACATGCCCAGTTCAGTGTGGACTTACTTTAGAGAAAGCTGCTATCCTTAAATAGCTTTCTCTAGACTGGTAGATTCTGTGTCTGGTTTGTCATCAGGTTGACATATTTCTGTGTCTAGTCATTTCTTGTGACACAGCCTCACCTGAAACACGTCATCTCCTTGGGCACATGACTGAATGCCTTCATTAATCATGACTTTGCATTAGTCAGACACTGAGATCACCCTTTCTAACAGCTAAATGTCAGCAGAGAAAATTCCATGGGCCTAATGGAACTTGCATTTAGAACAGTAATGTCTAAAAAAAATCTTCCGATTCCTGCTGTTACGGATTTCATGTGTCAGTAAAAACGCCCAGTATCCTTTAATACTTAAACACAGTAATATTTTATCTCCTTTTAGCTGAATTGAAATGTATTGTGTTTTGTATGTGGTAGCTGCTGTTAACAAATAATAAAAATTATCTATGTTTTAAAGATAAGTCTAAGGTTGAAATTGCACAGACAAAAGAGTCATGGAGAAATAGTTCTTGTGGATCAGAGAAAATATGCATGGATGTTTGCAAATGTTGGGCACACTCATAAAATATTTTCTATTTTGGAATCAGTGTCTCAACTCATGTATCAATTATGCCAGTCAAAATTGGACTTGTTGTACATTCAACATGTATTTCTGTAATATATCAGTTTAGAAAAAATACAGTAACTGGCCATTTATTACACTAACAAACCCCTTTTTATTGGTGCCAGGAATAACTGCACATTTTCAGCAAGAGAAAAAAAAAGCACTGTTTTTGCTATGTAAATAATAGATAAAGAACAACAAAAAAAGCATAATTCGGCTATCTTTTCTCCAGGGAAAAATAAACCCCTATAAGCCCAATTTGTGTAGAAAGATCCATTAGGCAGGAAGTTAGTAAGCCAGAGTCTGTCCTATGACTCTGAAGGGAATAAGTTAATGTTGGGAGTTTGGTGCCTTAAATAAGAAATTGCGGAAGGAAGGAAGAAATTCCAGCATTTCATTATTTCTCATTAGCAATTTGGTCTAAAAACACTTTGTCTGGACAAATATTTTACAATACTGGTGTATAAGCTGGAAGAACATTGAGTGTTATAATAAAGTTATTACTATCAAGAGGCTACCTTATGACTCCCAGAACTTCCACTCTGGATGTGTTTTGCATCCCCAGGGGGCTTGCAGAGGTGTGTCATTTTAGTACACACCAGGAAAGAAGAATGAAGTCTGGAGTATCATATGTCTGAAGGTTAGATTCTCAGTTGGGTTATGTACAACAAGATTTCTAAGCCTCTGAATATTGTAACCTTGTATGTTCTGGATACAGGTACGGCATTTCACCATTTTTACCCAGTTAAGCACAATAGTCCATGATGTAATTTTTTTTAGGAAGAAAGCCTAAAGGAGTTTTGCATGCCTAAAGGAGTTAAGACACATCTCCTTCAAGGATAGCAAAATATGAAAGTAGTGGGATGCTGTGGATATCTTGACACACAGTGTATGGAAATTCAATGTTCTTAATCTTAAGAAAATACACATGGGTAGGGTTTAGTTGTCATATAATAAGCTTATGTGAATATTTGTGTTTCTGTGCTTGACTTTGAAGTCAATACGGAAAGATAGAATCATTTAGATTGGAAAAGACTCTTCAGATCATCAAGTCCAACTGTAAACCTAACACTGCCAAGTCCACCACTAAACCATGTCCCTAAATGCTGCATGTATCTGTGCACTTATAAGCACACAGAGTTTCCAAGATACCTTCCACTGAAGATAATGCCAATCTTTTCACTGGTGGCAATGCTGACTGACTGGGACCATATATAATGTACACTCATGTTCACAAGATGGATTTAACCGGTGTTTATATGATACTTGTAAGATGCCTAGTGTCTGAATTTTCTAATTCTTCTTGCCTTTGCCTTTCTCCGCTTTCAGTCAGGAAGTGCATGAAAGGTCAGGTGGGAATGGGATCAAGGATCATGAGAGACAAGAAATCGGAACTGGAAGAGCAGTATACAACAAAAAGTCCTTTTCCTTGTAATGTAGGACAAGTTTCTCTAACCCAGGTATTTCAAAAATCCCACCATGCCTCTAACAAGTCTATTCTCACAGATGGATCTGATGTTCTGCTGACTGCTTATGAAGACTTTAGGACCTGAAAAGGAACATGACTGATACAAAGCTTTTGTGAAAATTACCCGGCTCGGATTTCCTGGAAATGCAGTCACAGTAGTACATAAAAAAGAAAAAGACTAAGGGTGTGAATCTTATCCAAGTTACATGGGGATGGATCACTTCTTAAAAAGACAATGACAACATGTTTGTGAAAGATTCAGTGATGCCTGTGTAATAAATCAGTCCTGCAGGGATGACTGTGCATCTTAAACTTCTGCAGCATAAAGATCAAAAATCACAACGTGGTCTTTGATATTTGTGGTGGATTGTGCAGCTGTTTAATGGGCTTATTCACAGTTACTGCACATGATGTTCCTGCAAAAATAGTAGGCTGGGCTGTAGAGAGGAAGGCTCATTGTTTATTTTGTTCTGTTGAATACTGTCTTGCACCAGGAACTTCCTGCAAGGAGGGAGACAACTGCCCTGACAGTAACGGATGATTTGTGGAAAGGCTGCTTCAGACAGTGGGATAAGGAGAGTGAAAAGGGTGGAGTAGAAGTCATGTCAGCAAATTAACCGTCTTCAGCAAGGGCAGAAGTTGTCTCATCAAAGGGTATTGCAGGGGAGAGCAGGAAGCATATATACAACCTGACCTGAAAACTTAACAGGTATCAAAACTAATGCTCAGAACCCAGAAATGAGTCTGGAAAGTGTTTGGTAACATAGCAAACCTTTTGAAGTTGTTAAATTGAAACCATGGTGGAAGAAAAAAATGCACTGATGCTGGACACAGAGAGTGGAGGAATTATTCTGTCTTGTCTTGTGCTTAGTGCCAAGTATAAAATCTATGCATCGCACCTTCAATGTTCTGTCAACTACAGATTATGTCTGTATTTGTATCAGATTATATCCTAGTAACGAAGTCTACATGGTGGTGGAAAAGAAGTTTTCTCTCAAATGTTGATGTGACTACCACTGCTGAAATATCACAATAGCCAAAGCTCTGCTCTAAGTGCTTCCTACAGGGAAGTCCCACATTTGGTATTTTAAGTATTTGGGAACTCGCAGGACCTCATTATGTTAGTCATTACACACTAGTAAATTGCCATTATTTTCCCTGTTATAACAGTAATAAAGAGTGAGTATTAAGGACTAGCAGACAGGTTGCAAAGTTTTCCTAAGTTTTCTGTCTGCTATACTATTTTTTTCTGCAGACCTGACAACCCTCAAAGACTTGGTGGGATTTTCTATACCTTTTGCAAGACGAGTTGGACAAAAACTGTATACATCAACCTTGCATAACATGCAATGTTCAGTAACTTTAAGCATGCTCTACTGTGCTATGAGCTGCAACCCAAGAGGCAGTCACTGTGTCACTCACTGCTTGCTAACATTTCCTTGGCAATCTATGGCAACACACCCATAGAGCTAACCCATTATTCTCAGTCAACCAACAGATAGTGGCTGTACAGCATTAAGCAGTCAATCACTGTGTAGCATCATTTGTTTTTGATCTGATCTCAACTGGCAACCATGCTTTCTTGTTCTTTCTGCATATTCACAGTTCTGCAGCCCTCAGATCACTCTGTACTTTACTGTCCTGTATCGTACTACATATAGAGTCTTGTACCTCAACAATGTCTTACTTATGTGCTTCTCTACCAACCCTACCCTGTGCTCAAAAGGTAACAGAAGACAACTTCTATTTCAACACCAGTTAACAGCATGTGATGATCCGTACGTCCCGAACTGCTCCCTATAGCAAGTACAAAATCAATACTTGGTGGCTTACAATGACTCAGTTTCCTGACTTAGATAATATGTTCCTACAAAAATACAGGAGCCATGGAAATATGAAAGAGCAAGTTAATTGTCTTATTATACAGTCAATCAGAGTGTTTGAAGCTATGGTTTCTCTTTCATTCTTTTTTCATTCCAGAAACTTGTAATTGCCTCTTTGGTATATTTTTTTTGCCCACATCATTTGGACTAATCCAATTTAATGTTAATCATTTCCGTGATACCTTTGCCTTTCAAACAGCACAATGCCACAAAAAAATTATGCTCTATGTCTAAGCTTTCCACTAAGGGTGGAAAACTACTTGTCTTGTAGGAATTACCAGACAGATAAAAATAAGAACCTTTTGGACATTTTGGACTCTGGAGAAAATGTACACTATGCAGTGCCTTAAGGTTTCCATAGAAGGGGTGGACAGCCGTTCTGAGGTTGAGACAACCCCTGGCTTACAGTGGAACTTGAAGGATGATGAAGCATGAGCTTCTGCTTTCACAGACTGTTACAAGTATATTCAATAAAAGCTTTACAATTTCTAGTAGAACACCTTTACTCTCAATATAGATATATATTTTTGCCACAGGACCTTTTCCATTTAAAATGTGTAGTAAAAAGTAATATGAAGATGTTTGCATATAGAAAAATCAATGCCCTCATAAAAAGCTTATAACACTTAGAGATTGTTTCTTGGAGAAAACCCCACAAATTCGGTGTTTCTTGCTAGAAATCCAAGCTTCAGCTGAAGAAATTCAGGTATTTACAAAGTACACATCACTGTGTATAGCCGATCCCCAAGGAGGCCAGCTGTCAGTCCTACAGTTAATTGTCACAGTCCCCATCCTTGAGACCCCTGGTAAAATTTAATTTCAGAACAACTGTCCAAAGAAATTTAAATACAGGTGGCTACTTCATGTCTGCCATGCTATGCATCTTCTCTTTCCCAACAGGTGTTAAACAGTATATAAGCCCTAAGCTCTAGGTACTTTGCAATGTGTCCTCACTTTGCAATGCTCTACCTCTGCTTTGGAAGGAGCTTATACTCCTTTGTGTGGGACTAGAACATTCCTTTCAGCCTTGCATTTAGGCCTAGAGTCTTTTTTCCATCATGTACGTATCCCTAAATTGACCTTTATTGTAGATACACTTTTACAGCTTCCACATGCTTACATTCCTGGGTTTTTTACCCCATGGTAAACTAATAACTAATGGTAATAACACCTGTCCTGTTCCCTGCTTAATTTTTACAGGTAGTTATTGTCAAAGAAGTTTCAAAATATAAGAATGTTCTGTATACCACATACATATGCTTTACAGGATATTGCTGACCTCAAGCTTAGGAAATGCATTTCTACCTTCTGACTCTTTCCAATGTATTTCTGAAAGGGAATAGAGGAAACAAACAAACAAAGATTTCATGATATCTCTGACCCCTTTCTCTGAGCTCCTTCTCTCTCAGTTCAGCCTCAAAATTATGTCCAGGAAGTGGCAGGAACCAACTCACCACTGCCAAACAGTACAGGGGGTATAAGATTGTGATTAGTACATAGGATCCAGGATAGGGTTTTCTGAAGCAAAAAGCAAAGCAAAGATGTTGCAGTAAGGATGACTGGGTGAAGAAAAGAAACAGTAAAGGCAGAGAGGAAATAGCAGGGGCTAGAACCAAATAATTGGGACAGAGACATTAGAGTTAAAAGTAGATTAAAACCATGAACAGAGAAGGAAAAGGGGAGCATGTTGTTAGGAGAAGAACTGGAATAAGTTGATTGAATAACTGTTGATTTGTAGTGATGCTCTGGAGGATGACAGAAATGCAAATCACAGTTGCAGTACATAAACAAGAATGATGAAAAAAGTCAGAAATATTTGAGAAAGTCAAAACTTCAGTGACGTCCAAGACTGTACCAGGTGTTCTCCCATCTTGCATATTATTTGTCTGGAATGAATAGCACATAAGGCAATCTTAGAGGAGTTTGGGTACCTGTGATATTTTTTTTTCCTTTGGGGTTATCAGGGAATCTTTCATTATTCTGTCTCCTTCCAGCCTGTAAATTCTCTGGAGAAAAGTCTGATGTCTGTATGGGGAGATTGATGTGCAGGCACTTCACAAATCAGTATCAACAATATTCCCAAAATAGCCCTGATCGAACTGTTCACAGATGGATGGACATCAAACACCATTGCTTTGTATAAAGAAGACATCAAGATTTCTCTCCAAAACTTCTAGCAATGGTGGTACAATTTGTAAAGGTATCTCATATTTGTGAGTTGGCAGCAATAACATCCCACACTTCAGGTAAGGACATAACACAGGGTACAGGTGATTCTTAGCAGATACTTTGTTTGCCCACGCTAGGACCTATTGCACCCAGCTACATATGACTCAGCCTCTGTGTTCAGAAAGTTGGAAACTCTTCATAAGGGATAGATCAGATCTATGCTAGAGGAGGTTTGTCAGCAAACATATTACATTTGCTCTGTTGTGAAAACATGATATGGAGAAAATTTTGTTAAATAACAAATACATCATAACTCACATACTGAAAGGATAGCTTCTGCTATTTCTGTCTTGGTAAATCCAGGAATACCCTTCTTCATCTTGCACTGTGAGAGGTAATTTGATTGAAATTCTGATGCTGGTAAAACAAATATGGTTCTGCCCTTGACTTCACCAGAATTAAATTTAATTGTGCATTTGTTACTTGATGAAATGCCCGTATACAGATGCAACTGTCCCTTTATCAACGATAGTGTGAATTGAGATCACTTCTGTTTGGCACACATAAGCTGAGGTTAATGCTTACATAGGTAATTGTTCCTAAAACTCCCACAAATATGTCTCCTACAAACAAAAGATTCAGGGAAAAAGATGTTAGCAAGAGAAAGTGGACCAATCCCAGAAGGGCTTTGCAAAGACCTTCTTGCTGTTAATTCTTAGTGAGACAATCAATATACTGACTTCTTTTTCAATAGTGATACCTACAACGTAGCTTGAGGACTGGGAGCAGTTTCTTTAAGAAGAAAAGGACAGCAGTAAGTATTGTGTGAGTGACAGCTAGCAAGGGGGCTGACTTGTAGCTATGGGCCTGACTCCCCAGTCACAATCCATGCGAAGCTTGTTTACAAAAAAAAAAAAGGATTTGCAATATAAACAAGTACTCCTTAAATAGCTGAGTTTGTGATTAAGAGTGTAACGGATCTGGAAGCTTCAGTAAGACTATTTGTTCCAGGCCATTTAGAGGAATGCAGCTGAACAAGCCATAGAATGGTGGAGACTGAGAACTTACTGCCCGAGATGAGAGCAGGCTGACCTAGCACTGACTGTATCCTTGCACATCAGAAGGTGTGATCAAGCAACTGTAAGCTATAGCAATTCCATTTAGTATTACCTGCATCAGGAACAGTCTGAGCCTATTTTCACAATGATTAAAAAAAGAATGCCCAGGTTTCTGTATCTAGCTCATCAAAGCCAAGCTCAGTTCTCACAAACTACACACCTGATAAAGAGCTAAATGGAAAGGCGGTGAGTCTTCTTAATGAGAAGAATGTTGTTATTTTTCAGACTACAAGAGGTAGGATAATCACAAATGAGAGGAGAACACTGTAGAGCAAAGATTATGAAAACTGAACTGGTGCCACCTACTGAAAAGGGAAGCCCTAGACAACCGGCCTTGGAAAATTTCAAAACTGGCAAGTCCCTGTTTAGAAGTTCACAGGATCACAGGTGGCTTGGCGATTCTACACAAGAAAGCGAGGTACATTTTATTAGTCTGGGATATTAAAATGAAAACAGAGACAAGTAGTGTTAGTGAAAGCCAGAAATATACGTGTGATTCAGGAAACCAGTCCAAGGTTGGAACATCTAAACTGGGTAAAGACATGATCTCTCCTTTTTTAAATTTAGAAGAATCCTAAGCTTTTATTAAATGAACATAAAGCCATTAATCTCCTTTTAAAAAAATAACATAAGAAACCAAAAGAACTGAACTAAATTTTCTAGTATGTGCAATGGATCCCCCAGCACACAGATGCTATATTTCGATCCAAAATATCAGGCTCAGTTTTTTCTGTTATATTTTCCCACTTTTCTTGTTTTCTCATATGCACCCTGAGAGTATTAGACCTGACCCAAAATCTTTCTAAGAGGATTTAAATTTATACAAAGGGCTTTTTTTAAAAAAATTGAACTTTGTCCGTGGCATATAAATGGAGCAGAAAAAAAATTTAAATAAATAAAATCAGGAAAAATAAAAATGCTTAAGGCCACTCTAAGTAAACATCATGCAATGTGTTTATAAAGAGAAAGAAACAAGATATTACCACCATGAAGTAAAATAAATTACCAAAGAAAAATAAATTAACTCTTCGGATGGACAAAAAATGAAGCAACTCAATAACTAAAAATTGAAAAGGTTTTCCTGGAAGAAATAATACATTCAGGGAATACTTATAATCATTTCCCAAACATTATGAACTATAAATGAGAATTGCAGAGGAATTTGAAGATTTTTTTTTTCAAACATTATCAGTGGAAAATTCAGCTGAAATAAGTAATCTGTGCTACATGCCTGGTAATAGTCCTCAATGGATTACAGAACTGATTGTTCTCCTGTACTCAGCACTGGTGAGGCCACACCTTGAATACTGGCTTCAGTTTGGGGCCCCTCACTACAAGAAGGACATTGAGGTGCTGGCGTGTGTCCAAAGAAGGGCAACAAAGCTGTTGAAGGATCTAGAGCACAAATCTTATGAGAAGCAGCTGAGGAACCTGTGGCTGTTTAGCCCAGAGAAAAGGATGCTCAGGGAAGACCTTATCTTTCTCTACAAATACCTGAAATGAGGTTGTAGTGAGGTGGGTGTCAGTCTGTTCTCCCAAGTAACTAGTGATAGGACAAGAGGAAATTGTCTCAAGTTGCACCACGGAAGGTTTAGTTTGGACATTAAGAAAAATTTCTTCCCAAAATTGTTCTACAGCAGTGGAACAGTCTGCCCAGGGAAGTGATTGAGTCACCACCCCTGGAAGTATTTAAAAGATGTGTAGGTGTGGTTCCGAGGGACATGGTTTAGGGCTGACCTGGCAGTGCTGGGTTAACAGATGGGCTCTATGATTTAAAAAGTCTCTTCAAACCAAAATGGTTCTATCGTTCTATGATTCCATATGTTTCTATGGCTAAAAGAACAATAGGTGCAAGTGAAGTCATTACTGATGAAATGAAAGGGCTGTAATCAAGTCATCAGGTAAAACAAGAGTATCAAAATAGATCTGGTAAACAGGCAGATGTGTTAATCAAGGCAACATTTAAAGCGTCATTAGCTAATGCTCAGTTGGAAAGATCATCAGGTATAGTGCTGGATATAAAGCAAAGCTACATATAAAGAATTCTTCTTTTTAGAATATAACTAATTCTCGCAAACCAAGGCTCCACTTTTAAAAGTAACTCTGACAGTACTCTGTGTTCCAGAATTTGACCGAAAGGTGGATTGAAGAAGAAGTTGCTATGGCAAGTGAAAGGAAAAAACACAAGAAAAAAAGTACTTTCTGCATTCATTTCAGTGACAGAGCGTAATGTTAAAGGACATAGGTGTCTTACCTGTCAGTGAGTGGTAAAAAAGTGTATCTCAGCGTAGGATGCCAGACTTATTGAAGAGTGTTAGCTATTAAAGTAACATTGGATGCAGTAGTAAATTGATCTGAAATCCTTTGGAAAAGGTTGGACTGAAAAAGGAATCCATTTATCACCATGTACTGTGAGCCAACTACTAGGATACGCATTCACAAGCTGGTGAACTGTGGGGAGATGGATTAACTGTGGGCTTCAGTGTCAGGGATAATGCCATTATGGTGAGTCAGTAAGTTGTTAACAACCCTTTTCCACAATAAGAACAACTCTTCATTTTAGCACTTCAAATGAAATGAATCCTCTTGCAGTGATCCTGGCTGGGGCCTGCCTGCCTGCCTGGGCAGCAGCTCTGCTGAAGAGGTCCTAGGGGTACTGGTGGGTGGGCAGTGAGCTGAGCCTGGGCCAGCAGTGAGCCCCGGCAGCAGTGATGGCCAAGAGCATCCTGTGCTGTATTAGTGGGAGCACAGTCAACTGATTGAGGGAAGGGACTATACCTCTGTACTTAGCACTTGCTGCTTCTGTCTTTGGAGTTTTTCAAGACCTGACTGGATGAAGTCCTGAACAAACTGGCCTGATCTCAGAGCTGACCCTGCTTTAAGCAGGAGGTTGAACTAGAGATCTCCCAAAGTGTCTTTCACCCTTAGTTATCCTATAATCCTGTAATCCTAACCAAGGGAAATGATACCATTACTTTAATACAATGACAGACAAAAGGAGAGAGACTGTGTGGATGAGAAAAATATCATCATGTGTTTTTTCCATGGGTTTTTTTTGGAGAAAAAAGGTGATACATGATCGCTATACATAGATGACAGAAAACTAAATCCAAAGAATCATGGCTTTAGAGAGATTTTAAAGTTCTAGAGTTCTAAATAGCTTAGGCAAAAGCTTAGCATTCATATTTTCTGATTAAAGTGAAACTTGACATAAGTTCATGATCATCAGTTGGGTTGTGGCCTAAGACTCACAAGGAAAAAGCCACATTTGAATTGAGCTCTTCCATCCCCCACATCATTTCAGTACTGTTGGAAGAATTGCCCAGAAGACCTCAGTAGAGAAGTATCACTGCTACCTGGCTATACCTACGATTTCTGATATCATACTGAAAATGATAGGAAATTTATAAAAAAGTGTGAATTTACAGAAAAGCTGTATGCCTTACCGTGGAAGGAGAGTGCCAACTGGGGATTGTGTAATAAACCAAAAGATGTAGCTCTTCTTCAGACTTTAAAACAAAATGCCTCTTTCTGATGAGGGAACTTAAATAGATAGATAGATAAATAAATAAATAAATGCCCCAGTCCTATGAGGCCTACAAACCTATAATGGCTTTCCAGGAAGGCAAAGTAACTGCTTCATTTTTCAGTCCTGGATACTGTGCCTTCTCTAGTGAGCCTAACCAAAGACCGTTGTACGATGAGGAGTTATTGATTCATACAGAAACTGACATGAGTAGGTGCAGGCGTGTGCTTTACTGCTTATATTATTTGACCTTTAGGACTGTGCTGTACTGCACCAACACCTTGACGTAGGATCACCAATGATGACGCCACCGGCATGTCCTTTACCTTGAAGTGAAGCAGCGTGTTTTCATATAAATATCCTTTTGCCTAACAGAAGAAATGATGAATAGAGTTGTTTACTTGTAGCAAAAACCTAAAAAGACAAATGCTGGTGAACGTCATGAAGGACAGCGTATGTGCCATGTGCTGTACCCTGACCAGAGGTCCTCTGTATCTTCACAGCATTCCTAGAATCAGAATGAGTGTAAGATTTTGTAACTTAGTGTGTCTTTTCTGGGATGCCAATAAAATGTTTGCCTTTCTTGAAAGTCTTTGTGGCTTTCTGGTTGGCATCCAAAAAAACCCAGCACCTCCTGGTAAAAAATATTTTACAAAATTCTTATGCGACAGCTACTTCTCAACTAATTGTGAGCAAGAGAAGACCAAAGATCTCTAAAGCAGTTGATTTACAGTTTCTTTAGTCCTCTAATGATGGCATGCTCAGACTCCAGACAACTTATGTGCCTGGTTTTGAGTAATCAACCTGAGGTCAGCCCAGTACCAGTACTGAGAAAGCTTTTTTGTCACTGTCTACAGATAAAGATCTTTAATACTTGTGAAGAAAAAAAAAAAAGGGAAACAAGAGGCTCCAGTTTGGATATAGTCTAATAGGGAAGAGATTGTCTCTGCCATTTGCAGTTTGTAATGACACTAAGAATCCATTTAATACCAGCAGCCCAGCTAGGTAGTTCTAGATGACTCTGGGAGTGCTCAGATTTCAGTTTCACTACAAGATACAGTCCTGGCCAGTTGGGGTGATAACCTTCAGCTGGCACAGGGCTCAGTAACAGACAGAAAGCATGTGGAAAGCTGTCCTCAGCCCTCTGCAAACTCTCAAATCCCCAAAACAGCCCAGGGAGCTAAAATGCATTAGAGATTACATGACTGACAGATTTATAGTGCCAAATAAAAGCAATGACATATTGAACTAGAAGAAAAAAATATATGGAAAATAAAAGGAACCCTGCGAAGTCAGATAATTTCTATAAGGGTGACCAATTTTGTACAGCTCTGATGGTGTTCTGAGATGCAGGATGTAGGACCTCCAGGGCCTACTTGAGCTACTAAAATTATGTAGGAAACTAAAGAGTTACAAAAAGAAATGTTTCACTTGGGAACAGAGCAAGCAATAAACCCAGCCAGACATAGTGTTTTTGGCTTACGATGTGAGAGAATGTAGGACATTATATCACAACAGTTTATGAATGTGTGAAGCAGGAAGCCCAGATATACTTAGCAGACATAAGTATTATTTCTCCAACACCAGCTTTCTTTCTAGCCCCATTGTTTCCTGATTTGATTATGCCCCGAAGCACAATGGCCATTCCCCTTATAAGTGATTTTATCTGTGGTGACTCCATATGAACATGCTTTTAATACTGTTATACTGTTACATATCACGTGGCAATTCCTTACATAGATTATTTACAGTTTGTAAGCAAAAACTTTCTTGTGTTCCTTTCCATGTAATTACACCTTAGTATGCTAAGGTAAGCAAAACCAGAATACCTTATTAACTATTATTTTATATATGTCTTCTAGTCTTTCAGTCTCTCCTTTAATAGAGGGTTTTCCACAACTCTTATTATTTTTAACATTTACATCCAATTACAACTTCACTATAATATTATTCATTAATTTGTTTAAAGTGACTAGGTCAGACTTCCTTGCTAAGGCATGGCATTCTTTAAGACATTGGTGTTACAGTCTTTCACTTGGATCACTTTTCCATGCCAGTGTACAAATCTTTTATTTTCCCTAAGTAGTTATTTGTCTCCAAGAGGTTGCACAAATAGTGGAATCTATTTTTTGCAAGGGTAACTTCCTCTTTCTTTGACAATTTTCAGCCTACTTTTGTAATGTTGTGGATTAATCTTAGTTTTTTTAATCTTAATTTTTGGTTATATGGATGTTCTCCTCCTTCCTTTCTTGTATAATGAAAATGTACTTTGTAGGTATGTATAAAAAGGCTATTTAAGGCACCTGTGGATTTTGTTCTAGTATATTTTGTTTCTCAAGGTTAACTAGTTTTTCACCTTGGAGGTTCATTATCTCTTACCCTCTGTCTGTGGAGCAGATCATCTTGGCTGCCATCACATGGCACATACGGGACAACCAGGTGATCAGGCCCAGCCAGCATGGGTTTATGAAAGGCAGGTCCTGCTTGACTAACCTGATCTCCTAATATGACCAGGTGACTCAGTACATGAGAGAAAGGCTGTGGATATTGTCTACCTTAAATTTAGTAAACCCTTTGACACTGTTTCCCACAGCATTCTCCTGAAGAAACTGGCTGTGCATGGCTTGGACAGGTGTATGCTTCGCTAGGTGGAAAACTGTCTGGATGTCCAGACCCCGTGAGTGGTGGTGGATAGAGTTAAATGTATTTGGCAGATGATCACAAGTGGTGTTCCCCAGGGCTCGGTATTGGGGCCTGTTCCCTTTAATATCTTTATCAATGATCTGAATGGGGTAAAGCAGAGTCTGAAACTTCAAGCAAGCCTACACCAGCAGGTGTAATGACTGACTGTACTGCATCAGTTCCTGCCATCAGAAACCAAACAGGATGACTAATTTTTACAGAAATTGAAAACTTGAATATTATCATCTGGAAAGAAATTTCCATTTTGAATTAAAGTGGAAATCATTTGAAATCAATAAAGAAGAGGAAAATTGTTAAGATACTGGAAAGCAACAAAATAGATTCTAATCTATTCAGATTACAGAGCTTTCTAAGTACAGAAATATTCCTTAATTCAAAGGAAACAGATGAACTGCTAGCTAAAAATGTCAAAAAACTGCCTTGACTTTCATGTCGGAAGGACACTTATTTTCTACAGTTTTTGCAATGAGCTAAAATGAGCAATTTATGTTGTATTTATTTGCCTTCAGACATGTTTCTATTTATGGCCACATTGTGTACTCAATGGAGTCTTAAAATAGCAAGGCCGGGTTCACTGGATGAGTCAGTAGATCAGCATGTAGAAGAGGGTGAACACAGCTGCTCTGTGACTGAAATGGGGACAGGATGGCAGCCAGTGAGCCTCGCTACAGCCTGATGGGTGTCTGTAGGCTTCTGTGGAAGCAGCCAGTCCTGTCCCAGCATGGTATTTCTGAAATAGGCACTGTTAATTTTTGACATCGCTGTCGGTCTTATCAATTGGAAGGCTGAAGGCTAAATAAATGGTAGTGAAAAATATTGTCTCTCAAATTTTATGAGCACTACGGTCAACTTGAAGAATGATGATAGTTCAGGGTGAAATGCTTCCATTACAGCCACCAGCAACATACACACTGTGTGGACTAATTACAGTTACAGCTCCAGACAGGTCCAACCAACCCACTGCAGGGCACAGATGAGCCCAGCAGCCAAGGTGGTGGTGCCTCAGGAAAAAAAGTATTTAAGAATGGACAAAAAACAGCACACAGAGGATTGTGAGGAAATTCAGATGAGAGAAACAGCCCTGTGAGTGCCAAGGTGAAGACAGAAAGCAAGGGAGAATGTGCTCCAGGCACTGAAGAAAAGACTCCCCAGCAGCCCATGGGAGAGCCCATGGTGGAGCAGATATTTCCCAGCACCTGTGGAGGACCATGGTGAAGCAGGCATTCACACTGCAGCCCATCAAAGATCCCACAATGGGTCAGGTGGATATTTCCCAAAGGAATTACAGCCCATGGAGAGCCTGTGGTGGAGTAGGTTTATCTTGAAAGACTGCAGCCTGTAGAAGGACACGCACTGCACCATGAGACTAGAGAGAAGGTAAAGGAGTTGGAAACAAAGGAGTGAAGTTGAAGGTAGAAGGAGTGGATGGAGAGAAGGCATTTTATATTTTATCTTTTTTTTTTTATTTGTTTTTTTTCTCACTACCTGCATCTATTTTAATTGTCAAGAAATTAACTCAATTTTTCCTCAAATGGGTCTGGTTTTCCCATGATGGTTGAAGGTAAGTTAGCATCTTTATCTCAACCCATGAGCTTTTCCATCTTATTTTCCCACCCTTCTTGTTGAGGAGAGGGAGTGAGAGAGTGGATAGTGGCCTGTCAGGCAGCCAAGTTCAACCCACAGACAGCTCTCATGGACACTAAATTAACTATTTTATTTTTTTTTTTTAATTGAAGCATTTCTCAGTTCTGAAAATGAAAGGCAATATTCTTATCTGCATTAGAGAAATTGCATCCTCGCACTGAGTAAGTGTTTGCTAAGCAAAAGTTATCCTCAGAGCACTGTTTTTCTAGTCTAGAAATTTTGCATGTTATGTAAAGTGCAATTGCAAGCCAGTATATACCATCTTTCTTCAGGAACTATATCAAAGAAACTCTTTGTCCTGTTTGAGGGCAACCATTTTCTGATTAATAGGATAGCTTTGTTCTAACACTGTCAAGACTTTAATTAAAATTTACATAACTCTGCTTCTCCTCTTGTATGGAGGTCTGTCAGAAGCTTGTATTTATTTTATAAAATCCAATGGACTTTATATACATCTAAGCATATATTATGAATGCACTTTAATTAGAAGGTGGGTAACACTAGTTTTTCATGAAACTTCTTGAGATCCTATAGAAAATGGAAAAAAATGCTGCAGTTTTATTAAAAGCAACAAACAAGCCTTAGCATTGCAATGGGAAGATACTGTAGCTCTCACAGCATTATTTTTCTGCACTCTGCTGTCCCCAAAGAAAGTGTTTATTGAAATGGATGTCACTGATACAGATGCTCAACAGCTACTTCTGAACATAGTTAAGAACAGACTGTTCTGCAATGGTTTTGGGTTTTTTTTAACGAATTACCAGGCACATTTTTAATATGTTTTCTTACAATATTATTTTCCTTTGGAAAACTGCCCAAATTGCCTTTTCACCTTGTTTTTATTAAGTTTTTATAACTTCTGTAAACTTGATATTCTTTTGTAATTAATGTTATGGATTTGTACTAACTTATTATGTTGTTTATTCTTCTGCTTCAGAGAAAGGTGTTTATGCACTGAGGAATACCTTCATCTGAATAGAAACATTTATTTCGAAAATACATGGTGAATATTTGCCATCACACCCAGTGTCATAATTAATTTATTCAGTTGGTCATGGTTTTTTTTTTCTCATCACTACACAAGATTTTTCCATTCCAAATTTACATCTTTTTTAGTGTTATAATTTCCCTCTCTTTCTCATTTTTTTTAATTTATTGGAGAAGTTGTTTTTTTTTTTTTCTTATTTACTAACTCTAATATTAAATTAGTGATTAACCCCAATTTTGTTATATACTTAAAACCAATTTTTAAATAATCCAATCCTCATCCAGACAAATATATGAAAAATTCTTTACAGAGTAACACTATTCTACTGGAAGCCTAATAAGCAACAAACAGCTCCCATATTGCCAGTTAAATGATGAGGGATTAAAAGTAGGCTATGTTTTTGGCAGACCAGGAAATACTGATTGTGTCTATACTGTTCTGGACAGCTGAATTCTGTGCTATTTTAAGGAAAATATTGATCTGAAAATTTTAATTATACAATTGATATTTGGTGATCAGTTTACTAGGACTTCATTCTTTGAAAATCTATAATTTGCTGACCCTTCTCCAAATTCTTATGGTTGCAATAAGCTAATTTATAAATATGAACTTTAAGGGAGAAATATCTTCTTCCTTTCAGGTCAGCAAGAAACTTTGTCCAAAATTATATCCCAAAATCTGGCTGGCCTAGTAAAGAGGCATTAGCCAAGTTTCTGCTGCAAATTTAAAGTTGGCCATCTCATTATCCACAAATATGAAACACAAGAAAAAACATAAACTATCTGAACTGTGTTACTTCAGTATCATTTCACTGACTGTGTATATCAATATTTCAAGCACAGATCTGTGAAAGAAAACTAAAGTTTATGCTGAATCTATCTTCTGATAGATGCAGAGTAAAAGTGATCTCTTAGAAACTGAGCATGGGAATATTGTGCACTGGTCAATTAGGGATGTTACATTTGCCATAATCCAGTCAATTTTTGAAGAAGACATAATGCTGTAACTTTTAAAAGGATCAACAAGTAAATAAATAAGATGCTTGTCAGAGTGTAGAAGAATGGTAAAGTAGACGACCAGATTTGTTACCGGGATTTAATAATTTTCAAGAATTGTGTGTCTTTCAGATGTAGCAACAAGTGTCAGTATAGGTAAGTATGAAATTAGATATGCCTTGATGAGAAGATAAAGTCAAGTGTTATTAGATTATTTCACTTGAAGTCTGGAATTAAAGTGCTGAAGTAAGTCTATGAGTGAGCATGCGCTTCTGTGTGTGGCTTTTATAAATTACTCAGATCCTTCTTTACGCTAAGGAACTTAATGAGAAATAAGAACCAGATTATGCTGGTGACATATCCACAATCACTAAAATTTACATATAGCTGCTTTAATTCTGGTTTTCCTGAGATTTTTTTTCAGTGGCAAATTTGGTTACAGCACTTTTTGGCTGGACTTATTCACAGTTACCTCTTCCAGGTTATGATTGGTCATATATATTATGCATCTTTTCTAGCCATATATGACACTGGTTTTGTGTCTTTTGTTTTAAGGGAGAGTATGATAGCATTTTTCTTTCCTAAACAACTGTATTGATATGTCATTAAGTCTGTTTAGTTATCTCTGTGTTTGTAACTTTATAGCTTATCGTTAGTCACATCTATATGAGGTTAACCTATGTTATATTTAGCATATTTATCTGTATGCAGACAGATATTTCCTTGAATAAACTGACCAGATGTTCTGAATGTGACATCAGATTAAAAATATTACTAACAGTGTTTTCACTAACTGAGGACTTGTTGAAGTTATGTTAGAAATTACTGGTACGTAAAAGAAATAGTCATTTCCCACGGGATTTGTTTCCATAGTGATGAGAAATTTTTGATGTTAGCAACTCTGTGGATGTTTCTGATTTTGGGTTTTGATCCAAATCCTAAAAACACCTTTTGGAGCTCAATTTTTGTATTCGGCTGTGATTTATCTAGATATGTGTTATGGCACAATTTATGAGCATTTTTCTTCAAAGACTATGATATGGGGGTAAGATTTACGTTAGTTAGCTTAGATATTTAAAATGAATTATCTAAGTCTAAACTAGTAATTTTAAACTCATTTTATAATCAACAGAAAAAATCTACCACTTCCATGAGCAGCTCTTCTTATCCTACAATAAACATGTACAGTTGCATAGGATGAATTTTACCAAATATCTAGGGCTTGTTTTCTGTGATATGTTATGCTGGGGTCTTATTTGTGTTGCCTCGTTGTTTGACATCTGGACACATAGGAATCTGTTGCTTGAAATAAGTGGTACATTGCACTTGAGACATGTATGGTTGTGTGTGGCTTGAACATTGTTTCAATGTTTGATCACTTTCATTTAAACTACGCTATCTCAAGAGAAGTCCACTTGTGCGTAGATAACTCCAGACAATGTGGAGAAAAAATTCCTGGAAAGGTAAATGACTCACATCATTAGTTCTCTTTCATTGGAAGACTGACGTTGACAGCACCTCAGATCTCATGCTCTGCACAAGGCAATCAAAACATTTCTGAAGCCTAACTATAGGCTTCAGTGCGAAACAGTGAATAATGACTTGGGAGTAATGAGAAGATGCTAAACTGCCATCTAATAATTTAAGCACATAGATGCTCAGATACTGGTCTGAGCCCCACCAGGCATACAGCAATGAGCCACAGTCTGAGCTATTCCCAAATTCAGTCCAGTGCCTTACTCAATATCTCATACTGACTATTCATGAACTGGACTTGTTCAAAACTCCATGTGTATGAGCAAATTGTAACGAGATGAGAGTCTGATGTGGGGAAAAATGTGGGCTTTGAGTATAATGGCTTGCTGGGAAGTATGGTTAGATGAAAGGCAACAGGTGTTACTATGTGGAATGAATTTATTTAGTATCACTAATGCTGAGGTTTTTTTTGTTTGCATTTTGATTTGTTTGTTTTGGTTTTGTTGGGGTTTTTTTGTTATTGTTTGTTTGTGTGTTTTGTTGTTGTATTTGTTTTGTTTTCTTTTCTGTTTAGAAGCACAGGCAAAAGTGCCCTAAGCATTCACTGGGTGTTTCCAGAGTTTCCTTCTGTTCAAATCATAAGTAAGATGGCTTGTATTCCCTGTGCTGGAATTCCCTCCGGGTTTTCTGGGTACTCTGTACAAACGCTAACCTTTCACATCCAAGGATAACATTTCTGCAGTATTTTCCCACAGAATTCAATCAGTAAATAAGTTCCATCTTTCTGATTTGTTATGCTAAACCCCTTTAAGTTGTAAGCCATTAAAAGCTTCCCGAGCAACTCAGTCATGGTAGGCAGAAACTTGTTTTCTTTAAGGGTTCCCACCTCCCACAGTCTGATACTTACACTGCATTATAGCATATTAGACTCTTTCCATATGGGGTTTGGGTTTGGGTTTGGGTTTTGTGTGTGTGTGTGTGTGTGTGTGGTTTTTTGTTCTTTTCATTTATTTTTATTTTTTGTGTGTGTGTGTTTTGTTTTGTTTGTTTGTTTTTGTTTGAGATATGAGAGCTCTTCAACTTTTTTCAAAGCATTGTCATTACAAAATCTGAGAAGCATCATTCTACAATGTGGAAAAAGCTGCTGGGAAAGTCGAACCTTCCTAATTAGCTCTAACAAGTGCAGTGTGAAAGCTCTGGTCACAGCTACATGTCTAAACTAAAGTTGTTTCTGTAACTGTTTCTGGTTATCTCCATATGCGGGCAGTGTTTTTTGTGCGGTGTAAATACCAGAGCATGGAGTTAACCAGGAACTGTCAATCAGAAACATCTCCATATATAGACAATTATTCAAATTTATTGTCTAGATGTTTCAGACTAATGTTGTTCTTAAAATTATGCTATAACTTCTTGGATCTTTCCTACACAAGCATGTTTGGCTTAGCTGCTTTTTGTACACAGTTTCCAAGAATTCTGAGGAATCTACCCATGTTCTTTCCTTCCATAGTGACTCTGGTATTTAGAATAAAATGTTTAAATGGCTTCATTTCCCACCAAGTTTTGCAGCGGTGTACTTTCAAAAGTGTGTATCTTGTTATGCAAACAATTCACTTTTGTCTGAATAAAAGTAATCTTTCTCTGATACATGGGATTTGGAACAAACAGAACCTGTTTGAGTAAGATTTTAGGAACTGAAGGCTTCCAAGGAAAGCTATGGGAATGAACACTGAGTTGAAAAAAGTGCCTTGTATCAAAAAAGTTTGAAATTTTGGCTTGGTTAGCTTACTAAAGGCAATAATACATGGTAAGTTGCCCTCAGACATTTCTAAATGACTATCCAAGGACCAGAAATATGATGGTGGAGGGCATTATAGAATAACATGGAGAAATGGTACAAGGACCAGAGGTGACTCTGACAATTACATGAGTTCAGATTAGAAGTAAAGATGCTGATTTTTCAGCAATGTGTGAATGTTTTATATCAAGAGTGGATCTTCTGAAAAGTATGCAGAAAATAGGCATCCATGAGCAAACAGTAATGGAATTATAAAGGGCCAATGCTTACACTAAGAACTCTGATTATTGCCCCAGCTTCTCCAGCCTGACCATAAAACATGTTTTGGTGAAAGAAAGCCAAAGTCAAAGAACAAAGTAGAAGGAAACTACCCCTCTATGGGGGTTTAGAAGGTGTACATGCCTTTGGGGAGAAAAGCAAAAGAGAAAAATTAAGTTTGAGCTCTGAACTGTGAAAGGTTTCTCAAGGCCATAACAAAATGATGCTCATTTTGGGCTATGATAGGTATGTGGGCAACTTGTTTGCTTTTGTTTTCTCTCTAGTATTTGTCCTTACTGCTAAATAGAAAGTATATTTATTGTAAGGAAGCTATTTGGCAACTGTATGACAGGACCCAACCTCCTGAAAGGCACACAGCATTCATCTGAGCTCTGTTGGCCAAGAAGAGTAGCAAAAGTTTAACTTACCAAGTACCATAAGTCCTTTTCTTTTCTATTGAAAGAATTCCAAGCACTCTCCACAATATGATTTGATGTGAACATCAAGCTTAACAATTATCTGGCTAACTGTGACAATGATTAGACAACCCTCTGATTAATCAGTCATTGCACAAGTCTATCTTCTTTTCTTTAAGGAAATGGCTCAGCCCAAGCTTTTATTTTGTCTTGCTGTCTATGTGTTTTTAGAGTACCTTCTCTTCCATTCCTTTCTGCAGAACCTCAGGCATGACAACTTAAAGTGGAAACAAACAATCAAACTTATGGTGGGACTAAGAATTATCCCAGTTCCTTTTCTCTGGTAATATTCAAACCTTCTTTTCCTCAATATGTAGACCAAGCAAACTTTCTGGATTTGATTTGTCAAATGCAAAGAATAACTCTACATTATTTCTTTTTTGATCGTTTGCTTTTAGAGGTGGGGTTTTTCTTTGTTTTTAACTGTTTGGCCATGGCCCTCATAACACAGCAGGTTCGCAACAGGAATTTTCCCAGAATACATCATGATTCTCATCCCATACTAAGCTCTGGTCCCTGCTGCGGCTATTAAAATTTGATTGATTGAAAATGTGGAATTAATTTATTTAAAGTAAACAAACCATTCTGGGGGCCAAGATGATTTTTTTTCCCCTCCTGTGTCCAGCTAAACTCTGCACAGAAGGCAACATATGCCATGTATTTATACATGCTTCATTTGTTTGGAGGATTTTGTACTTCCCAGCTGTTACTAGCCAGTTGTCATAGTACTGTACTTCTCCTGAATCTCAGTAGTGGAATGAATGGACAAAAAAAAGAGCGTTTGTTTCATATGCACCCTGATGTCAAGATTGATAGGTTATAGTTCTCAATGTGCCTTATCTATCTGTAAGGGAGACAGCAAACAATCCACCTTAGTGCCAATACATTGCATTGCATTTTGGTGTCTCAGTTTCACTCCAAAAATTCAGATTTTTTTCACTCTGGAAGCTAAAATGAGCAGGAAATGAAATAAGTGACTGCCAGGACATTCAATTGTTCATACCATGGACTGAAGAAGCAAGAATGACATAAGGGAATTCCAGCAACTCATCTGTTTAATTGCACGACTGGGATGCATTTAGCAACTGGTCTTAATTGCTGCCTATACTCTCCCAGTGACACCAACGAACTGCTCAGTTCGCAGCCTAATTCCTATAACACATTCATCAGGACATCCTGCGTTAGAGTTTCCTTACACCTGGCTATATATCCTGTCATATTTCTAAAAAGTCCCATGGTGCGAAAGCACTATCCGACATAGCTCCCTCCAGATAAACAGTTATGTTCCTTCTGATAAGCAGAGACAGTGTGATAATAAAATGTCTGCCAATATCTTGTCCAAATGATTCCCAGGTTTGTGTTCCATTTCCCAACACACAGGGTTTTATTCATTCTAATCCACTGAGAAAAGTGATGTACTTTTTGTACTGCCCAAACATCATAGACAGAGATATCATTTCTCCTCCCCAAACCAAAAAAATCATAAAACAGAAAAGCCCAAACAAAACAAAACAAAGAACCCAAACCCCAAGAAATGTTAGTAGAGCAGGACTGGGTCCAAACAGAGAAAGGTTAGTGAAAAGGTACAGAGGGAATCTGAAAGTGGAGGGAGCTGGTTGGGCATCTCTATTGTGGCTGAACAAAAGTAAAGTTTAAAAAGAAAAAAAAGTTAGGTTACTGGGAAATGAAAAAGAAGATAAGGAAGGAAAATTTCCACAGGCAAATAACTGTAGGAAAAAAATTAATCAAAGTATTAAGCCCTGTAAGAAATTGTAGAAGTCAAGGGGAAAAGGGCTAATGAGTAGGAAGGGCAAAAAGAAAAGGTTGAGGTGGAATGTAGAGGAAAATGAGGCAGCATATTTCAGGACTCCATACTATCCTTATTTCTATCACTCTGAGTAACTGAACGACTGAACAGATTCAGTAAAATTAGACCCAGGCATACTAGTGTGCTTAAAACATGAATCACACTTGATAAATGCTGGAAGAACTGCAAATGTGTCAATGACTCTTTTCAAGGAGGCTTATTGTATGCAGACCAAAGAAGTCTAGATGTGCAAATAAAGCACAGATAATTATTGTCATTTTGAGGCAGTTACCTGAAATGAAATTCACCTCCAAGCTACACCTGATCAAATGGCTCATTCTTAACAATATTTGTGCAAGGGTTAACTTTCCTGTGGCAGATGAACCTGTGATGAGCCAGTCAGGTTACTCGTTACTTCCAAGTACTTTTTGACTGTTTTTAACAAAAACTTCTCTGCTTCCTGTTTGACATTGTGTATTTGTGCTGTGTGAACAAGCAGCATAAGAACTTTGAAAACTGACATATATGTAGACATTATTTGTAGGTTTGGCCTAACCCACATAATTTAGGCACTTTATTTGTGTCTGTTTTTAGGTACTGGGGGAGCTAATTCTGTGATCCCCTGGCAGCTACAAGTAGAGGGATTTGGGAGTCTCCAGAGAGCAGTCTGGTGTACTTCAGTTTGATCAATATGGGTTGATCAATAAAGATTTAAAATACTATCTACAAGAGATTTTCATGAGGCCTTGGCAGCTTTAGGTACCTGAATCCCATTCACTTGTCACTGTTATTCAAATAAAAATAGATACATCAAAATTTAAACAGATTAGTTACTCAGCAGCTTCCACTCTGTCCTTTTTGAGGTTTACTCATTGTAGATGACATGGTTTCTGATGACTAAGATTTTGAGATAATCTCCAAGTTATTCTTTTCTAAAATGGACTTTTTTTTGAGGGAATATGCTTACAAATAATCCGTATGTGGGTTTACATTGGCAATTATTAAAAAACAATGGATTTACAAACTTAAAGTATTGGTCTTTTAAAACTTGTTGGGGAAAAAATATGTAAAAGCTGCATAGGTACAATTATTTCTGGGGAGTGAAGATGGATATTATAATAACTGAAAATTTGTTGAGTATTTTAACTGCCTATAAATAATCTCTGGGGATCAAATCTCCTTTACTTTAAAATACTTGCAAAAATATGAAGTGGAAGAAGTGAAAGCTGGAGAAATTTAAACATTTTTTATAAAACACAGACAAGTTTTCCATGTCTTCTGTTACTCAAAGAAAGAAAAGAATGCAAAAATCCAAAACCAAATTTAAACCTACCTAGTAATCTTACACAGATAAATATTTAATTTTTAGGAGTTCTGTACTGCTGAAGAAGTTGAGTAGATATAACTTAAATATATAATAAGGAAATGTATATGCATTTGGAATTCTGATCGTGATCAGCATGGTTACAAATGAGCAAATGAACTCTCTCCTCATCAACCAGAAAGCCTCTGAATGTCATGCAATGACCATCAGACAGTGTGGCAGGAGAGTTTAGGCCTGCCAAAGCTGTAAGCTGATGGCATTTTCTCTCACAGCGTAAAAAAGCTGTGCAAATAGTCAGAGAAGAAAAATTATATTTTTTATAGCAATATGATTGAAAGTTAAATTTCTCTGACTTACTCATGACGTACTTGTATATAGCATTGGGATTGAAGGCAGGCTTACATCTTAGAACAGTAAAGTTATCTTTCTCATTTCCCAGACAATCAGATAGAAAGCTGGCATAGGGGGGAAGGGGTGTTGTAAAATTATTTCTACAGGAACAAGTAATCCTCTGAAAAGTCCATGTACAACAGCTCTCCATTTTAAGATAGTTAAATTGCTATAGCCTAAAATGAAGATAACTTTTTTTACATTTCTCATTAGCATTATCAAAATACATGGGATGAGGTATGTCTTTTACTAAATATTTTGATTTCTATGTTGATTATGTAGCTACTTTAGAATTGCTGGGACAATTAAAAAAAAAATAAATCAATAAAGCAGAAACTGTGTTTGTATAGACCAGATTTCATTGTCACATGCGTGAGGTAGAAAATAGGCAACTACGGAGCCATTAGGTTTGATGTGTCTATTTTAAGATTACCTGATTAGATTAAAAAGCCATGCTACTGAGAGCTGTTAGCTTTTGAAAGAGTGTGCCAACTATTTTAGAAACATTACTGATATAGTGAAAGCACAGTAAGCCTGATAGTGATAAGCTTTTGTGGTGAGTTGACCCCAGCTACCAGCCAAACACCCACCCAGCCCCTTGCTCACTCCCTTCTCCTGTGGGGCAAAATGAAAATACAAGGAAGGAAAGAAGACTCATGGATGAAGATAGTGAAATTTTGATAGGAAAAGCAAAAAGTATGTGTGCAAGCAAAGCAAAAAGAGGAACTAATTCACTCTTTCTCACTGGGAGGTATTCAGCCCATCTTGGAAGGCAGGGCCTCAGCATCTGTAACACTTCATGGGAATACAAATGTCATAACCATGAGCAATACCCCTTTTCTTCCATTCCCCGAGCTGTTTATTGCTGAGCATGACATCATAGGTTGTAGAATATCCTTTTGGTCAGTTGAGGTCAGCTGTCCCAGATGTGTTTCCCTACAAACTCTTGCCCACCCAATCTGTGGCCTTAATGGCCACGCAGCAGAAGAATGGTAAATAGCGCAAGGTTTATTTTGTATGAAGGCATCACTATCAAGAGTCTTCCGGTTTTCACAGTCTGTTATAAGCCATTATTTGAGTAGCTGCAGATTCCATGAGAACATGTGTGCCGCATTTATAGTCTTCTGTGAGGTGCTGCTGAAGAAAATATTTCAGTGACACCTTGGAAAGAGCCAGCTCTTTAGAAACACAGGACTAAAAGGGTTTGCTTAGAGAGTGACAGTCTTATTGATTTTGAGTGATGCTTTACTCCACTGGTTTCATTTTCATTAGGCTGAATAATGTGTCTTTTGCCCTAAGGAGAAGTCCAGATTTCATATTTTTAAGAACAGATTTTCAGTTATTTGGGTATCTAGTATAATTTTAGAATATTGCGCAGTTTTGTCACACATATAGTGCACACAGAAACCTTCCCAAATAACAGATTATAGACCCCAATCTAGAGTGTTTCTTGCTTTCAGCATTTGTTTTCATGTTCGGTAGGACAGAGGGTTGAGGACTCAGAATTCAGCAAAACGTGGGATGTTATACAAGTTTCAAGCTTCAGCGATACAGTCTGGGATGGCAGCAGTGGATCCAGCTTCGGGAAAGGTTTGAGCTCTCATAAATGTTAGTTACTCATAGCAATTCAAAGCCTGGCATGCAAGTTATCTCTTCATTTCTCAGCCTAGGTTTCTAACATACAATATCACTTATTTCTTTAACAAAGCAGATCTATTCCCCCCCCGACTGTGATTGCCAGAATATAACTAACTAACTAACTAACTAACTAACTAAATATTGAAGGCAGTAAATATATCCTTGTCATTCATACCCTTGCACAGTCTCTATGCTCTACAACTTAGATTTTTGCTTTTTTTCTTTCCTTGTATTTATTAAAGAATCTTTTTTTTTTTTTTTTTTCCAGTGTAAGAGAGTATTAGACCCAAAATTATTAGTAATAATATTATAGGGCTTCTAACTGAGGTGACTTTGCAGAAGAGGAATGCAGCACATTATCCTGATGACATTCTATGAAGTTATAATATTTCTTGACCAGGTAAGAGTAGACACACACTTGAAAGGAGCCTTGTGAGAGGAGATAGACGACAGCTGCATAGGCTATGCAAGGGTTTTTGAAACCATTGCCGCTGTTTGGAAAGGACTTTGATGTGAAATTGAATTAATGAATCTGCCTCTCATCCTACCTCTCTACCAGTGTCCTCATCTCACCCCTCCAATCGTTTTCAGTAAGTTACAAATGTGCAAGAAGCCCTTTAAAGCATTTAGCTACTTGATCACACCAAATTATTTTCACTGACTTTTTTCTTTTTTTACTATTATTATTATTATTGTACAAGAATGGAGAAAATATTATGTAAAATGAAATTCACCACCCTCAAGGCTTGACTCCAGCCTGCATACCAGTGTTTTGTAGGGTTCTCTAAACATGATAGCTCTGGAAACAGAAAAGCTGTAGCTGTGTTGCTGTCCCCAGTGAGATGCTGTGAGAAGAGGCAGTGACACATTAACGTGCCTTTTCTGCTTCCAGGATCTGAGCCTTTAATTGTGCACACATCTTTGCCTTAGGTTGCTCAGCAGTAATTTAGGTATTCATATCACTGTGCCATATTGTGCTGCATAGATATACTTTACAGTGGTACAGTAAAGGGAAACATCTTACAAGAGCTATTTTTACCTAGAAGGACATTCTCAAATATGAATATATTTCAGGGTCATGGTACTAGTATGCTGTGCAGCCTATTCTGTCAATAGAGTAGTACCGCTGAAACCTAGAGTAAAATATTGCTCACTTCATTGATTTATTAAACATCTTTATTTCATAAATGTAAGCGGATGTGAAGTGGTTTTATAATTATTAGAAAGTCTTGCAGTGTAAAGACACTCCTTTCTCTCTGGTGCTTATTGTTTTTTTCCCCCTCCTGTTACATATGTTATGCAGACAGAAAAACAAACCCGAGGATGGTGATTCTGTTTTACAGCAGCTTTCAGAATTTCAGAATTTGCTTATGGTCCAGTTACCTCTGATAAGTGCATCTAGTGGAGACAATGTGTGAACATCATCATATGAAAGTGAAAACTGAGTTTTTCAGGCTGAGGGAAAGTTTTCTGCATCTGACTTATGAAAGACTTTTTCCCGCTTTTCCTGAATGAAAAGAGGCAAGATTTTCATCTGAGGTTTCTCTCATGCACAATAGGGAACTGAGTTTTTTCCACCCTATACTCCTGCAATGGCTCTGATGGGTATCCAATTAATTTGGCTTTTTAAATTATTTAGGGCTATTATTAATCACTTTAGCCATATTTTATATTAACACCCCACCCCCCCCCCCCCCCCCCCTCTATTCACCCCTTTTGTGACCCCACCCCATACCGACCCTTCGCAGCTACCTGCTGCCCTATATTTCCTCGTGAACTGTATTATCTTCTCATCTGGTAAGCTGT
>WTSP01002740.1:0-23627 GCA_025331215.1 Actenoides lindsayi
CCCTTCCCTTCCCTTCCCTTCCCTTCCCTTCCCTTCCCTTCCCTTCCCTTCCCTTCCCTTCCCTTCCCTTCCCCTGCCTGAGCCTGCCCTCCTCTCTCCAACATTCCCCATCCACCCATTCACTCCAGCCAATTTGCAAGACATTAACGGTGTTATGTAATTACAGAGATAAATGTTTGTTTAATAACTGTTGATATTCGACTTTCTCTGCTCAGCTCCTCCGGTTAATTCTGTTTTCCCACGCCCTGCCCATGCCTTCCCTTCCCTCCTCTCCGTGTTCGTCAGATTTTTTTTATTTTTTTTTTTTCTGTACAGTTTTCAGAGCACAAAATGAATGTGTCTTATTTCTAATAAAAGAGGTGTAAACTCTAGCCATGTCTGCTTTTTAAAAGCGCCCCTGCCTGCATCCCACGTGGGGTTTGCATCACACCTGGGTGCTGGGAAACACCTCTCCTGGACCTGCAAGCTGCCACCTTGGGTCTCCACTCTGGCCATACCCAGGGCTGAACTTGCCCCACGAGCTCATCTTCTGCTCTTAGCTTTGTAGCTTCTTCACACCTCAAAAAATATCTCCCTCTATGATACACATATTCAGGGCATGAGAAATTCCCTTTTCTTCATGGCACAGTCTGGTTTTCCACAGGTATCTCTAACCCAAACCTCGATGCCCCCTTCCCAATATCGTATGATGTGAGGGACTGATACTTGTCACGGATCTGGCAGTGGGCAGTGATGCTGGGTCACACTTTCCAACGGGGCCAGGGCAACGCTGGTGCTACCCTGCCTGCACGGCTGCAAAGACAATCTCAACCTCACCTGCGTGTCCTTGCCACCTCCAGCATCACCAGGCAGGCTGCGAGCAGCGGCGCGGCTCAGTGCACAAGGGGGTTAAGGACATCACTCGTGAAAGATGACAAGAAATGAATTAAACTAGGGATTATTCACTTCCTTGGCGCTTACCCTTGAATGGCTGAAGTCATCCAGCAAGTAAACGTGTCCCTGTAGCCGTGACTCTGCTCCATCACCTGACTGACAGGTTTTTAGGTTTATAGGCAGGACTGTGAGAGACTTAGGGGTCTGGCAAATCGGATTTGCTGCTCTCTGGAGCCTTGATCCAAAGCTATCACAGCCCAGTAGGTCCCCAGATGTAATGACTTCTCTGAGTCTGACTGAAATTAATTGAATATCCTGAAATGTCTGAAATGATTGCAGAGGTGTGGAGCTGCCCAAAGGCTCTTAGTCCTCCCATCCCTGAGCTGTGATCCAACCCTTCTTCAATCAGCAGCACCTGATGGTGAGTCCCAGGCCTTCTTCATCCTTCCTACAGGGCTGTTTGTCATCCTGCATCTCCTTTAACACGAGCCTATACCTTTAGCGGGCAAAAGGGAAATACCAAACACCAGGCACCACACCAGACATTGTGCTGGAAGGACAAGAGAGCCCAAACCTCTGATCACAGCCCTAGCGATGATCCTGCTGCTTCTCATCAAGGGGAGCTGGAAGGAGGGAGCACATGTCCCCACTGAGTTCATGGGACTGTAAGTAACAAGAGTGTCAGAGGTGGTGGCTGCAGGATGTCAGTATACATACAGGTGGGTTTGGTTTGCACTGTGGTTATGATGTGGTGTAGATGCAAGTAGTCCAGGGTTAGCTCAGCTTGGAAAAGGCCTCTTGATGTCCCCTGAACTGTCCTAAGATGCCATGATCCTGCCTTGCAGCCACTCCAGGCTATAGCCACGGGGTGAACAGAGAATACTTGTACAGACACCATACTCACAAGGAGGAAGCACAGCCACACTGCGACAGTGGGTAAATGGTACGTTGCACATGGACAAAATCATAGTCCTTGGTTGCTACCCTGGCTGTGATGGAAAATTCAGAAGAATCTTAAAAACAGAAGAAAATGCAAAGGATTGGCTACCCATATAGGAAAAAGCCCATATGGAGCCAGACATAGTTCCTGGAAGATCTGGGATCAGGGCAGGATGTTACCCTCTGTGGTCTGTCTGTTTTGTGGCTGAGGGGAGTGCTTGAGCTCACTACACTGCAATCTGAGGTCTCCAAGATGAAGTAGAATGAATTTGGGCCTGAGGTGAATATATGTTCCTGAGCTCCTGTTGTGACAAGATCTAAACAAAGAAGAAAAGAAAGAAGATAACAGTTGGGTATTTCTCTTCTTATTTTCCCCAACCTGCTCCTCCCAAGAAGAGGTCAGTGCTTCCCCAGGGAAGTGTCTGCCTTGCAGCTTTCAAGCAAGTAGAAAACACTTTCAAAGTAGCTTTCAACAGCCTTCTGACTGAGGAGTTCCAAGGGGATCCATGTGGAAGACCTTTCCAGGTGCTTGCTTGCTTAGATCTATTTCATTCATGATTTTCCTAAAAAACTTCTATGTATCTGAGGCTGAAAGCTCCCTTATGCTTGCAAAGGCACTTGGGTAGGCCGATTTCCCCCCATGCCTTAGAGATGACAAAGTGGAAGACCATCATGATTCTTGACCTGGGGCCATGCAGGACTTCATGTTGGATGGTCAAAATCATGCCTTCCTGGCCTTAGAAACCTGACAAAGCTTTTAGGACTTGGTGCTGAATAGCACCAACAGAGAAACACACTATTGACTGTGTGCACTTTATGTTTGAGCAATGCAGATCACTCGTTAGACTGGCCCATTAGCAAGTTGAGTAGCTGTTACAGCAGTAATGCCAAAAAACAGGCCCAGGAGAATGAAGTAGTCATGTTTTCAGCCTCTTCCTTGATCATCTCAAGGGAAGTCAACCATGCAGGCTGAACTGCCTTTCTTCACCCTAACAACTCTCTCTGTAGAGCCCCGACGCACAGAGGTGGGCCTTGCTCGTGTCCTCCTGTGTCCCAGAGACTGTGGCTTTGGCATGCTAGTGAGGAGCAAACGTGGCTTCTGAAGAAAGCATGCAGCCATCTTGACAGCCAGAAGAGCTGTAGCATCCTGAGAGATGAACTCCCAAAATCACCCTCCTGAAATAGGTCCCCATCAGCCAACTGCTTCACAGCTGTTTGCTTCTGTGAAAAATAACATCTCTTGACACCTGCAGAGTTTGCAAGAGCTCCTTGAACTTCTAAATCGGGAAAAAAAGGGACAGATGTTGCATTCTGGGGGGAAACAGAGGACAAGCAGGACTCTCAGCCTGTGAGAAGGAAGAAAGTACTTGCCTGATCCTCAAAATCCCCCCCACTACTCCATACACACCAGGGTAAACAACCATACATATAGAGAACCATTAAAATGCATTGAGACAGGTTAAATACAGCATTTTTTAATTTTTTTTTAATGTCAAACTGACTTGAAAAAGGCACTCGGACAGCAACTATGATTTATGTGAGAAATGTGCTCAGTGGTTTTCAGAAAGAGAATGTGAATAAAGCAAGATGCAGCAATTAATTAGCTGCAGTACCATTTGTCTGATCTGCAAATCTGCAACAGTTTTTTGTTGCCGTTGGTTTAGGGTTTTGGTTGCAGGCTTTTTGTGTGTTTATTTATTTTCTATTTATGACATACAAATTGAATTTTTTCGACCAAGCAGACTGGTAATAAAGTCCAGCTTCAGCAAAAGAAAAGCAAAGCAAAATTGCATTTCTCACCTGATCCTGTGGGACTGCCTCATTTTTGCCTCCTGCAGGTGACCAGCCTCAAATCAACTATTTAATTCTAAACTCAGCAAGTTGATGCTCTCCTGCCAAGATCAGGGCAGGCATGAAAACCACAGAGCTCAGGGCATGGAGGTGAAAAAAGATCTTGGGTTCCAGGCCAGCAGTAGCAGCATAGGAGACAACAGGAATTTTTCTATGAAGCAAATACTGAGCAGAGACCTGTGAGGTGGAGACTCAGGTTTTGTCACAGGCTTCCCTATATCACTTTTGCATAAATGCCTTCATCTTCCCCTCTTTTGGCTTTCCCAGTTTCTTGGGGACTGGGGGGGTTGCCCAGTGTGGCCACATTTCCCGACGTGTCCGGCAGGTTTTGCAAAGTGACCTGCTGCTGTTGCTGGCACGAATCTCTGCTTTATGAGGTACACAGCAGGACAGAGGCCTTTTTTTTTTTTTTCCCCTCTAATGGAAAATGTCAGCTTCAAAGCCATGGAAATTCAAAAGTAAAATGTACTGCTTTGCAGTAGCACTTTCACAAGGGACCTCTCCAGCGGTGGGGCAATGAGTGGCGAAAGTTATGCAAATACTGGGAGTGATTTGAAAGCAGGAGAGAAGGAAGGAGGCAAACCCTGCAGGACACAAGAGAAGGGGAGATTCTGTTCAGGAGAAATAATTAACTGAAAAGGCAAATTGTCATCTCCTGGTCTGTGTGGGCTGAGGGTTTTCAGGGAATGGACAATCAAAGGCTTGCTTAATGTATATCAGGAGTTTCTTGGCTTTGATCAATTGTTGTCTGAAATAAATGGTAGCTTCTTTGCATTAGTTCATGTTTGGACCTATTATTAATATTGTAGCTCAAGCTCTGGGGCCTAAGCCGACATAGGCTTCCATCACTTGTGGGTGTTCTGCATTTGCATGGGAAATAAGAGGCCATGTCCTCTTGAAAGGGCTGGCAACCTGTTAGAAATACAGGAGCAAAGAGGAAAGGCAGAGAAGATTGACCCGAGAGCAGAAAATACAGCAACAGAGGGAAGGGCTGAATCATAGGTCATTGAATGGGTTGGGTTGGGTTGGAAAGGACCTTTAAAGCTCACCTTTAAAGCCCTGAGCAGGGACACCTGCAACTAGAGCAGGTTGCTCAGAGCCCCAGCCAACTTCACCTGGAATGGTTCCAGGGATGGGACAGAGACCACCTCTCTGGGCAACCTGGTGTCTCACCACCCTCAGTGTAAAAAAATTAAATAACTAAAATGATTATATCTAGTCTGAATCTCCCATCTTTTAGTTTAAAACCATCAGCCCTTGTCCGGTCACAACAGGCCCTGCTAAAACATTGTCCTCATCTTTCTTACAGACCTTGAAGTACTGATAAGACACAGTAAGGTCTCCCTGGAGCCTTCCCTTCTCCAGGCAAATGCCAGCCATCTGGTTCCTCCACAGACACCCTTTAGGCCAAGCCATGGTACCATTCAAGGTATAAAATCCTCTCACTCAGTTTTGCTCCATGTTCTGGAAGAGATCAAGACCCTAGAAGGAATTGCTGGGTCCCAGTTGCTGCCCATGAAATAACCTCAATCCTGACCTGAGGTGGGGAAGGATTGGCATTTCAGGGCTGATAGCTATTGTGTGTTAATGAAAGAAAGTGATTTAGGTGTTTGGCTTCATTGATGCTTTCAGACCAGCAAGGCCAGGACAGTGCAAATCAGCTTGGTCTATTAAAGCTCACCTCCATTCAGTGCCAGGCAGGTCTTTCGACCCATTATATGAATCAGTAAAGATAAAAGGAAATAGAAAATGGATCACAATGCATAGGTAATCAACTGAAGAGTGCTTTTCCATAGTAATTAATTATCTTCCTTAAAGAAAATAGCTGATTTCACTGTGCTTAGATCTGCAATCAGAAAAATTTGTCTATTGTCAGCAAAGCATCTCATAGGGTATTGAACTGTGTTATAGGTGGAGAAAGAGAGACCTCAAGTGAGTGTTGGCTAAGGAAAGTGTTGGAGGGTAAAAGGTTATGATGGGAGTAGGGCACGAGTCAGTAATCATGTTTCTCAGGTAAATTAAAGATTTTGTCTTATTTAAGATATTTTGTTTAAGCCATGGTACAAAAAAGTTAAGTGTTTGCAGATAAAAGAGTCTGAGGCAAAACTATGAGGGACATCAATAGAGAGAAGGATTGAGACATCATCTGAGGAGAAGTAGATGCCTGATGAGAGCAGGGAGAGGAACAAAATGACATTTCACAGTATGAAGCACACAGTCAAGCTAAGCAGAGAACTTATGCTGCAGCCTGGAAGGCTCAGCAGATGGGAGCGACAAGGGAGAGAGGTCTGGATGCATTCAGGACAATCATCAGTCCAAGAAAAATAATCCACCAAACTTGGGGACTACCAGGAAATACCTTTCCAGGAACAGTAAAGAAGATGAGAAGATGTTTCACAAGTACCTGATGAGATTCCTCTGGAACATTGTGTGCATCCAGGCACTGAGGAATCCTGATGTTGCCCAAGGTCCTGGTGCCTCCTTGGTAGTAAGACCAACACCACCAGTCACACATGGTCAGAGAGAGGGATTCCAAGTGAGAACGGCTATTGAAAAGCTCAAAGGAACCAAGACCACATGGTCAGGCTGAGAGAGACTGTCTCCTTTGTTCTGTTTAAACCATGTCAAGAGACTTACGAATGTTGTTAATGACTGTTGAAGGGAGGGAAGGAAGGAACAGCAGAAGAGAACAAATAATTGTTTAACCTAAAGGACACTTATGGCATAAGAGTCCCCAATTATAAGATAAAAATGGAAAAGAAGGTGGAAGTTCGGATGTGGTTTCTAACTAGCCATGTGGTAATTTCTGCCTGGGGAAGAGCTGGGGAGGTAGTAGCATGGATTTGGTTCAAGAGGTAGACACAAGAGAAGGGAAGGGTGTTAGAGACCACCACATCCAGTGAGTTTTAAGACAGGGCTTTCCTTCTGCCATAGCACAAAAGCAGTGCAGCTCTGCATCCCCAAGTCCAAATGTCGGTGGGGGTGAGCATGTCTTTCAAGCAGACAGACACGCACAGACTACAGACACAGCCAAGACACACAGCTCAGCAGAGAGAGCAGTGCCACCATCCCATAAACACAGGTAACACTCACATAAACCAGGTCAGCGTGGATGGCCCCATCTTCTTCCTCCTCCCCAGCGACGAGGGTTTATGTTATAGGTATATTCATATATAGAGAGAAATAATGGAGTAAATCAGCATTGAAAATGAGTAGGGGAAAACATCTAATAAGATGACAGGACACTATGGTGATCAGGTGCAGGGTTGGATGACAACACCCCAACCTACAGCCTGGGAGGTGTGAAGGTCACTGTGCCACCTTTGCCATTCATTAAGCTTTTACCTCCATCGCTGTTAATGCAGGATTTCTTCAAGTCACTGTGTTCAGAAGAGGAAAGGGGTCAAAATTCACCCAAGGCCATCTTCAGAACCCACAGGTCCAGTCTAAAGACTCAGCAGTGAGTTTCTGCTGTCTGTACAGAAGTAGCTCATGCTGGAGATCCCTTTGGGTGCCATAAAGCACAAAAGCTGGCAGCAAGAAAGTGTCCTGGGCAAAAATATACTGAAGGAAGGGCTTCCAAGAAGAGATGAGGCTGCCTTTGCAGGTAAAAGTGCATGATTGCTCTGTAACTTTCTTCTTTCTTTCTTTTTTTTTTTTTTTTTTCTGGTATTGATTCCTAGAAACTTGTCTAGGAGTCTTGGAGCATTAAGGACTGGTATTAATTACTCCAAGTAACAACCTTTGCATACCAAATTAGGCTGTTTTCCCCGGCCTGTGGAAATCATGAAAGATTGTGTGTCAAGAAGAGGACAGACTTTCTGCTGTAGAATATCTAATGGTGCAGTCAGAGACCCAGTCTCACGTCCCTTTCTGCTGATCTTAAATCATAATTCCAGTGAGTGCTTGGAGCAGCACCGTGTAGTGAGAAGGGATTCTCTCAAAGGGCATCCAAAGATCTCATTTTCACCTAGTGATGAATTAAGCACAATTCTGACCACTGTTAAAAAAAGAGACTTCCTGTTTCTCTGAAGATTTCCAAAGGCATTTTTCCTTTGAGAGATATGGACTTTTTTTTTTTTTCCTTTGGTCCTTTGGGAGCCCTCCAGCAGGAGACTGGAAATAAACCACAACCTTAACAGCTCCATTTGATTTCCAGCCTGTCCTCTGGATATGGACAGGCCCCTCACAGACTTGCCATATTCAGGTATTTGTAAACAATTTCAGAAATGAAAAAAGGTTCTAAGAAACAAGTGGTGCCATTTCCTTGTCCCAGCTTGTCCTTCCAACAAGACCTATGAAGAAGAAAATCAGGGAACACTGGATGATAAAGAGGAAAAGAAGGAGGGATTTTATTATTTTTTTTCTTTCCCAGGCTTGACTAATTACAAAACTCTTTAGAAAGGCTCCTCCTGAGCAGGTGAGAGGCTGAAATGAAACAGCAACTTAATCCGCAGGGATGAACTTCATCAATGATCCAATTATTTAGGATTTGATGTCTTTTGTATCTCACAGTTGGCAATTCCCAGCCCTGTGTACAGAGATGGACAGCATTTCACACCGGTGAATTTGGGATGGGGGAAGGCATTGGAGAAGACTGCCTTGATTTATAAACGAAAACGATTAGCATATAAATTGGTACTATAGGTTAGTGAGCAGCGTAGCCTTGACGAGTTGAATGAATCAGCAGGGCTGAGACTGTGGGAAGGAGGCAAATTAAAGTCTCTGCTTGTACAGCTCACTTTAGAGTGCCTGCAAGAGAGAATGAAAGTCGTTTCTTCTGTCAACTTTATTTATCTTTGATTATTTTTCACTTGCTGCTACTTTAATTTCTCCCTTATTCGCTCTTCTTCTGTCTTCCTTCTCTCCCTTTCCAATCACTTGCTCTCTGGTGGGGTCCTACACATCTGTCCAGCACTCCAGATACTGGTTATTTCACATGTAACATTGACTAGCAAAGCCAGCTCATGTCTTCCTTCTTTCTCCTGAATGTTTTCTCTTTGCATCCTGCCCCCCTTTATCCTTTTTTCTTGACCTCTCACCTTTTCTCATTGTGTCTTTTACTTGTTTTCCTGCTACACTTCTCACTCCCTCTTCATTTTACTCTTTGTTGTGTGAAAACAAGGAAAACTCCAGGTGTAAGATGACAATAGCAGCTGAGGTGGATGGTTTCCTTGCCCTGTTCCAGTCACATTCTCTCTCTAAATAATATCTTATCCATATATAAATACTATATACAAATGCTATCTTACCCATAGCATAATCCTTAAAGTTTTAGCATTCCATTGATGTTTGGTGCAGCTATATTTTAAACAGTTGATTAAACTGACATAATGGACAAGTAATAAAACAAAATGAGGAATTCATACATTCCCTGAAGCCTAGCCAAGTCCTAAGTTTCATCTTCCAGTTTATCACACTACAGTAAGGCTGCTCTTGCTCGTCCCTTTTCCCTATTATGAATCACAGAATTGTCACAGTTGGAAAAGTCCTCTAAGATCACCGCATCCAACTGTCAACAAAAAAACCCTCAAGCAACAATAACAAAACCCAAAACAAAACAACAACAAAAATCCAAAACAGAACAACAACCAAAAAACCCAAATCAAAACAAAAAACCCACAAACAAACAACACAAAACAAAACAAAACAAAACAAAAACTGAATACAAAAAGCTCACCTAGGCATCCCACTAGAGGAGGTCCTGAAGTGCCTCATCTACACAGTTTTTCAACACCTCCAGGGATGGTGACTCCACCACCTCCTTGGGCAGCCTTTTCCAGCGCCTGACTCCTCCTTCAGTAAAGAAATTCTTCCTAATATCCAACCTAAACCTCCCCTGGTGCAACTTCAGTGGACATATAGACTAGGGTTAATGGTTGAACTCTGTGACTCTGAAGGTCTTTTCCAACCTAGATGATTTTATGGCTCTATGATTTCTTTGCTTCTTTGTCAGGCGTTTGTGCACGAGCATTGGACGTGGATCATTTTCTGATCTGTTTTCATCTTTCCTGGGACCTTTCTCTCACTCATCACTTTCCTTAGGTACTTACTGCCCTACCCTTCCAATACCCTTAACTGTCTGTCAGTTGTTACCATCATCCCCTAAAATATCTAGTTTAAAACCATGCTTTCCACAATGGCAAGATTTTTGGCAAAGATGCTCTTACCTCACTTTGCTACATCGGTTCCACCTCCTACTTATGGTCTTGGTTCCTTAAAGTGGGACAATTTCTCTTAAAATCCCAACAGTCCCTATTTTAGGTACCAGCCTATCAGGGAAAACACAAAGAAGCTGTTGACTGCAGGGGCCCCAAGAAACTACCAGAGCAACTAGCTTTCTGACTCACTAAAGGGCACAAACAATACAGATGTCCCAGGGCTTGCTCATATCTCCGTTCTGCCTCAATCAAAATGATGTAATTTAGGTTGTCTCACAAAAAAATACAGATATAGTGGTTAATGCACTTAAGCCCCCAGCCATGCTTGGGTTTTTCAAGAGGAGTTTGGCTGTTGGGCTCTATACCCAGCCCTAAACGATGTGCCTTGTTGCAGGAGTTTTATTCTTGTACACACTAGCCAAAGATGAACTTAGGCAAAGAAATAAGCATCCCCCCTTCCATTCATGTACACGCATATTTAGTCACTGTGGGCAGTAACATAGAGCAAGGGAGCAGGTCTCCAGGCTGGCTTATGGGCCACGAGAGTATCTTCCTTCTCTGTTAGCTCTCTTCTGAGGAAGGTGATTTAAAAAGAAAAATTGGTTTAATAAAGAGCAACTCACTGTGTTACATACCAGCCCTGGGGTAGCAGTACATTTATCTGCACACATTATGGGTTTAATTTGGTCCATGCAAAACCTAGAGAAAACCAATTAAAACAATCTTATTAAATAACTCCTCATCAAAAAAATGGAGTTCAGTTGAGTAGCGGGAGCCAGGGAGGTGAACAGAGGTCCTGGGCTCTATCAGACAGGGAATCGATGGGATCTCTGTGCCAGCTCTCCGTATGTTTTTTCTTTGCTGTGCTGTGCATATATGTACAATGGAGAGAATAACACCTATATGTGATGTGAGAATGGGTGAATCACTTAGAGAGGGCTGCGTGAGACATGCTGCAGAGAAATAAGGAATGAAGCTGCCCATACAATGCTGAACTACAGCTGCCTTGATTAAGGCATTGCCTTCACAAGTACAAGCTTTAAACAGGACTTTTTTTTTTCCTCATCAGAGCAAGGGGGATTCTTTTTTTTTTTTGTGCTTCCACATGAAAATCAAACAAATCAACAGTTTCTCCTTTCATTATTTTTTTCATATATGAAGTCCCTGGTATAATCACTCACCCTGCATAAACCACCTCAGCCCTGATCAAATGAGTCGTAAATACTGATCCGAAAGGAAAACTGGCAGAAATGTTTCCTCAGAGCATTCAAAGGCAAGTAAGCTGTAAATACAAATGCAAACAGCTGGCATCTTCCAAAGCACTGGAAAGACTTTTGATTGGATTTAGAGATCAGAGGCCAGGTGGTGGGACAAGATTCTTGGCCAGCACACAGGTCCTAGGCACACAACTTTTGGACAATTTGCCCTTTTGCAGCAGTTCTGTGATCTCAGCCCCAAGGCTTTGGGCAGATATATTTTTATGGGTCTCATCGCAGACACTGTCACCTAAGCTGAAGGTTCCGAACTCCCTTGGTAGTCCACGGAGAGCTAGTCAACCTTAGCAACGGAGTTTGGAGCATCCTAAGAGAGACACTCAAAATATGTCACTTAAATCAGTTACCACGTGCACCTTTTTCTCTTTGTGTGCTCTAAAAGGGGTGACCAGGTTGTAGGGAGACAAACTACAAGTCCTTGAATGTAGATTAAATTAGTTCAACCCTACTTTCTAGTTTCTTCATGATCAAATCTATTTGTGCTTTTCAGTAGCTATGAATTGATCAAGTTGTTTCAGAAGAGTGCAAATGGCTGAAAAAAAGAACCAGTGCTGGAGAAAAGAGAGGTTTTGACTTGGAATATCCAATTATTCTAGAAAAAAAATGGCTTGATTAGAAATTACCAAAGACTTTTCCCTCAAGGTGTCAATATTTGCTCTCTTACTAAGAAAGAGATTTACAAGATAATGCATGATGCTACTGATTCCTGCCAATGCTCCAAATGTAATGCTACCTGGATGGATTCTTCAAGGCAGAGGAAGAAAAGAAACAGACTGCTAATCTAATGTTAGGTCAAGCAAATGGAAGAAGTTTTTTATTCACCCTGCATGACCCACTCCAGTGCATCAGGATACAATTTCTTTCTCAGCTGCACTCTGAAATCTTCTTGAGCCCCATGTGGACTTACAGTGAGTCTTCTGGATGAAGAGAGACCTAGGTGCACTCCAGTTACTGATACAAATGGTGGTTAAACAGCGAGGTCATAATGTTCCCTGTCAATTGTCATTTTAGCAAAATGCTCCTATGGCTTCCCTGTGGTTTAGCACTCCCTTGCCTGTCCCTTTTCCCCAGCTTCCCATCACACCCTAAAAGAAATTACAGTAGCTCATAAGATTTAGGAAAAAAATTCTCATTTTCTGAATTCCAGCATAGGTGTTGTTAATAAAAATAAAATCTGACAAAATCTTCTTTTATTTTATTTTTTTTTTTTTAATTCCCCTTGTCCTACAAGGGCACCATTTCTTTCAGAGTGCATTAAGATTTACTATCTCATTCTCTAGCAGTTTATTGCTGGGTTACTCATGGGGGAAGATTGCTTTAACAAGTGCTTACTATTAAAGGGCTCTGCTGATGATGTGGCAAGAAAGAGCATTAAAAGAACATCCCCTTAAATCCTAAGAAAATTTTAATGTGCATGTGTATATATATAAAAATTGCCTTAAAAATCTTATATAGAGCGAGTGGGATGGTACAGCAAGTTCTAGCAGCTTTCATAAGTTGGAGAAACTTATTTTATTATCTCTTTTTGTGTTGAAAACATCTGTCATACAGAAGATGATAATTCCCTTCCTGGTAAGTGTAGTAAGGGAAATTCATATACCTTGGTAGGACCTCAAAAGTGTTTTTTCTTTTTTATTAAGTCCTTTGCCTCATTTAACAAAGAGACAAATTTGTCTTATCTAAGAGATCCATAAGATGTTTCAAAGGATCAGCCTTTGTTTGTCTACAAAAGCGATGTTTTGAAGCTGCCCTGAGGGGTCTGGACTATTTTCATTTAGGTTTTTTTTGGCTAGTGAGACAAGATGAGTGGGTAAGGTCTTTACAACAGAGCTTTAAGCACATCTGGTAACTCTTCCTGGCTGTATCTGAATGGAGAATGTGGACTTTTTTATTGTTGGTTTTTGTTTGTTTGTTTGTTTTGTTTGTTTGTTTCTTTTTTAAAAAATCAAGAAAAAGTGGATTTCCAAAGGGACCAAAATTATTCTCTAAATTGAGCAGAATTATATCATTCTTTTCAATTAATCAATAAATAAAGTTATGCGCTTTGTGGTAGAAATTTGAAATTGAAACATTTTGGAAATATCTACCTAATTCCTATGGAGGAAGGATGTGTTGACTCCTTCTTTCTAAAAAATAAGTGGTTTATTTTTCTGTTGGCCTCTAGATGGAAAGGCTTTTCTGAAGTGCTTTAAGAACCTGAAAGTGAAGCAAAACAATTCCAAGTGAAGAAAACATGAATGTAAATCCCAAGCTAAACCAACTCAACTTTCAGTTTTATATCAGTACAGCTGAAACACACCCACTTCTGACTCTATAATTCTAAGTTTTTGCTTCCTAAAAAAGCTACAGCTGGGAGAAAGTGGATGCTTTAGTAAACACAACATCAAGATACATCCATTCATGCTCTATATTTAGGGACATTGTATTGCTACAACCTTGAAAGAAATACCCTATGTGTCTCTAAATGCTATCCCATCGTGCAGCAGAGATGAGTCTTACGTGAAGAGCTTAGGCTTATGTTGATGAAAAACTCGTCCTGTGCATTTTGAAGGACAATTTTCAGAAAAAAAAGAAATCCTGGTTATTGACTGAGTATCTAGACAGTACTTTGTCATAGGAGCAGTTGACTGAATCATAGCAAGCAGGAGCATTTCAGTTCTTAATGGCTATCATTTGTTTTCATCTCAATTCCAGCAAACCCTAATGAAATTGAGAGCTTCGTTCCTAAACAAGGACTGTCCACTGTGATGAGGTAGCAGTAAAGACCTGGAGTCCTGAAAACCAGCTTTAGTGCAGCACTTTGTGTTAGATTTCTAAATCATTATTTCTCAGAGAAAATACCGTTTCCTGCATTGCGGAAGGCAGGCGGGACACTGTAGTGTCTACACATGACAATAGGATCACAGGTTAATTCAGACTGGAAAGGAGTCAGGAGGTCTTTAGCCCAAATTCTTGCTCAAAGCAGGGTCATCTACAAGGTCACACCAGGCTGCTCAGTTCTTTACCCAGTCAAGCCTTGAAAACCTCCAGGGAAGCCAACTGCCCAGCCCTCTTCAGCCAACCTGTTCCTCGTTGGGTAAAAGTTTATCTTTATATCCACTTTGAATCTCCTTTATTTTCACTTGTGGCTAATGCCTCGTCCTCCCTCAGAGCACCCCTGTGAAGAGACTGGCCATCTCCATGATAATCTCCCTGTAGGTACAGGAGGCTGCTGTTAAGTGCTCCTCAAACCTGCCTCTTCACCAGGCTGAATAAACCCCAGTCCTGCAGCCTCTTTACACAGGACAAGTACCCCAGTCCCAGGAACCTCATTGTTCCTCCACTGAGTTCACCACAGTTTATGAATGTCTTTTCTGTATTGTGTTTTGCTTTTTAAAAAGCGGATTTCCCTATAACACAATCTCATTAATGTTTATAAATCCATAAAGAGTGAGTGTCAGGAGGATGGAGCCGGGTTCTTATCTGTTATGTCCAATGACAGGACAAGGGGCAACAGGTGCAAGTTGGAGAAGAAGAGGTTCTGCAGAAACATAAGGAAGAGATTTTTCACTGTGAGAGTAACAGAGCTCTAGAACAGGCTGCCTGGAAGGATTGTGCAGCCTCCTTCTCTGGAGACATTTAAAACACACCTGGATGCATTTCCTATGTGACCTGCTCTAGGTGGCCCTGATCTGACAGGGGGGGTTGGACTAGATGATCTTTCAAGGTCCCTTCCAACCTTTAACATTCTGTGATTCAGAGATTCTGTAATCTTTAATTGGAAACTACTGATACTTTTTTTGTAATTGGCCATCATGGTCTAACCCCAGTAGGCAGCTAAGACCTACAGAGCTGCTCATTCCCTCCCACTGCAGTGGGAGAGGGAAAGGAATCTGAAGGGCAAAGGGTAGAAAATCTGTGGACTGAGCTAAAGACTGTTTGATAGGTGAAGAAAAAGCTGCATGCACAAGCAAAGCAAAATCAGGAATTCATTCACTGCATCCCATTGGTGGGCATATATTTAACCTTTTCTGAGAAAGCAGGGCTTCAAAATGCATAACTGCTACTTGGGAAGACAAACATCCAAATTCTGAATGTTCCTTCTTTTTCTCACAGGTTTTATTGCTGATGTTATATGGTCTGCAACACCTTCTTGGTTAGTTTGGGTCACCTGCTCACTAGGCAGATGGATCTCAGACTGTGCTGGGAATTTGTTTTCCCAGGTACAAGACCTTGCATTTGCCTTTGTTGAACTTACTAAGGTTCTGGATAGCCCACTCTTCCAGCCTCTCCAGGTCTTCCTGCAGGGTGACTTTCCTTTCTAAAATGTCCACTTCCCCACCTCAGTTTGATGTCATCGAACTTTTCTTTAGACCTCACAACATAACCAGCTCAGAAGGTCTACAGTATGTTTTAGATATATCTGAGCAGATCCCACTGAGACAGGACTAGCCATGCCTCTTGAATTAGTGCAACTCAGATGGGGCAGGTTGACTGATAAAAAAAAATACATAACTACCGTAGGACATACAAATTGGGCCAGAACCATTAAAATATCTGCCCAACTGAGCTCACTAGAAGTAACATGTGTTGCTGCTTTTTTGTACTGAGAGAGGCAATTAAGATGCATCTCAGGTATTGGCTTGACTTGTCTATTCTTATCCTCCTTCCATTATTTACAACTATACAGTATTTGCAGAAAATTCTGCTGCATTAAGATTCACATCCCATCGCAAAGCCAGGTTTTCATTCCATCCTTTGTAAATCAGGCTTGCATTGGCTTTATGTGAAATGTATTATATATCGTGCTCATTAACACGGCATATGAACACATGGCTGAGAAGATAAGACACTTCAAGAAGAGGAGAAGTGCTGAGATGGCAAGCTGCCTTCCGTAGAAAGGGAACGTCAGTAAAACTTCAGCACAATGAGATTCTTCAATCATCTTCCCCAATAACCCATTCCACTTGCTAACTAGCCCGCTGAGCCTCTCTCCCTCTCACTTGTGTATGGCATCTTGAAAAGCAACAGCAAATTATAAATTCACACAAAGGTTACTCAGAAGAGTCCAGGAAGGCTTGAAATTCTTCTTTTATTCATCCTGCATTAAGTAAAGGTTCTACAAACGCTACCAATAGGGGAGATACTCTGAATTTACCAGTCACAAATCAGTGAATTATGGCATCTCCTTTAACACACAATAGCTCCATCTTCCATAAGTTTTCAGATGCAGAAGAGGCAATATTGAATTCGTTCATCCAAAAATGAATGCTGGCATTTCTCCCATGGGTTCAGAAATAGGCTCTTAAAAAGTTGCATTTTTCATTTCAGCAAGTGATAAGATTTTTATCTTCTGCCAGGATATTTCAGGCACAAAACCAGAAGTTCAGGCTTTTAGTGCTTGCATTAGCACTGCATTCACATCATTTGAGGTGATTGATTTTTCTGTCCATAATTTCCTGGCACATGTTGTGCTGCATCTTTATAACTAATATTTGATGGCGAATGCTTGTTATCACTGGGAGCTAAGGAACTGGAGCAGAGTTTAATGTGCCACTTATCACTGTCAAAATGTTATTATTGCATTTCTATCAGTTTCCTCATACGAGGCCATGGTTTCAAAATGATAGTGGGACTTTTGCAGTAGGCAGCACTGATTGCAAGGGGATGTGTGTCTCCATCCCATGCCAGGCTGGGTGATTTCCTAACCATATTTACCACTTCTTCTGTGTTGGATTGAGGTTCCCTCAATGATATTGATAAATGAGAACAGTCCCTTGGTAGATGAGAATAGACTCTGAGGTACTGGGTTATCAAACGTGTGAACGTTCCTCTTGAACTTCCTTGATATGTTTGCTTCTTAAACTAGTGACAATTTACTGGGGTTTATAAATGAGGAAAGAGCCTGAAGGGTTTTTGAGGTTTCAACGGAGAGGAATAGTGGAGGGAACTGTAAAGGCAGGATAATAATTTTCCAATTTTTCCCTGTATGAAAAAGATATTTAGCATTTTAAACAGACTCTCATTTCTACATTTTCCTCATTTTACAAAAGGAAAAAAAGCTTCACTGAAACATTTCCACAGCTCAAAGCACCAAGTGACTTGAAACATTTCCTTTGCATTTGATAATTTTTTTTTGTTTCATTCCAAACAGCAACAAAACTATTCTTTTTAAGAAAGTGCCAGTGAAGCCACAATCGATTTTTCATGCTGTGGTCTAACAGACACATGCACACGCTGCCTACCCAGCTGTCTCCCTGCTGGGACAATCTATGCTCGCTGGCAGTTCAGACCTACAGTCTTAGAATGCATCTCAATGTCAAGGAGATGCCTCTCTCACCCTTCAGGTCTCTCCAAACAGTAATTACTCCCTCCAGGAATTAATTGTTAGTTAGGGGAGGATGTTGAACATGACTGAAGTTGTGGAGAACACCAGATGTCTAAACTTGAGATTATCTTGCATAATGTGATGTCTGTTCATGCATTGGCAAAGGGGAAAAGTGCATTAAGTTGGTCCCTTTTTCAGAGCACAGATGTTTCCAGTACTTAAAAGGGGCTTACAGGAAAGATGGGGAAGGATTCTTCATCAGGGAGTGTAGTGATAGGACAAGGGGTAACGGTTTTAAACAGAAAGAGGAGAGATTTAGATAAGGTACTGTGAAGAAATACTTCACTGTGACTGGAATAGGTTGCCCAGACTGGTTTTGGATGGTCCACCCTGGAAGTGTTCAAGGGCAGGTTGGATATGGCTTGAGGCAGCTCAGTCTAGTGGATGGTGTTCCTGAGCATGGCAGGACGGTTGGAACCAGATTATCTGTAAGGTCCCTTCCAACACAAACCATTCCATTATTCTATAATTAATCCCTAGTTTCATGCCTTACTGTGAGCTCAGAAAGATTAGAGTTTAGTAACCACCTACAAACCCAAGACATGAAACAGCACCTTCTGTAGCTTCTGTGTCTGCCCTGTCCAGGGAGTTGAGATGCCCAGCTGAACACAGGTTCTGGAAATGAAAAGGCAGTGGACTTGTTTGGGCAGAAAGAATGGTTTTGCTCACAATCTGAAGAAGTCTGTGCAAACTCAGATGAATATTAGTACCACAATCCCTACTAGTATCAGGCTTTCCCTACTGGAGTCTCTCCTTGGCTCTGCCAAACCCCTCTGTGACGGCCTGGGGTGAAATACCAACTCTATCTGGCATAAATTCTCTAGGGATGGGCAAAAAGAACTAACTAGGAGTGTAGATTAGCAAAGCATCTTACTGGTTTTGGCTAGAAGGTGCTGCAGATCATTAAATTATCACTACACAACAAAAGATCAGTTCAGACATCAACACATGAAAAGTCAACCATCTTATGAATAATATCTTCTGTTCTTTAGTGCCTGGAGAACACAGGATTCTATGATTTTACTTAAATTATTAATTCCCTGAGGATTTCCTATTAAAATGTGGAATATGTGGAGTTACTTCATCCAGCAGCGAGATCGAGACCTGTATTTTGCTCACTTCAGTAAAGGTTAAGCTTACCTTTCTTAGTACGAGTTAAGCCATCTCAGCATCTGCTCTTCAGGAGTACTAAGGAAGATTAACATGGAAGATGTAAGATCCTCAATGTCTCTTTGGATGGCCAGGTGTGCTGTGTAGGAGCAGATGGCATCACGATGTAGCAGTAAATAAGAAAAAAAAAAAGGAGGAAAGGTCAACCTGACACTCCAGAATGACCCAGAGAAGGGCTGTTTGCCTCAGCCAAAACCCTCCTTTGGGTCAGGCAAAGACTTCAGGCTACTTCTCCCCTATGACTTCCCCATGCCTCTGGCAAAGAAAAAGAGTTCTTTTTTTTTTCTTACTCAAGAACACAGAAATGCATGGGTTATTCTTGGAAAGGACAGGGACATTTGGAGATAGGTTCTTAACATGCTTCATAGCATAGAAAAACCATTTTGCCTTCAGTCTTGATTAGGAGTTACTCTTAGATAGCTCTATGCTCTTCCTCATTCTTACCCCTCACAACAGCCACCTTGGAGATACAATTCATACTGCTATCCATACCTCTGGGAAAGCAAAAGGAATTGTGGGATGCATGACAAAAATAAAAAGGCAAACTGTGGCTGCATATTATGGATAGTGCGGTCTTGTTATCATGAAAACACTATGTCCAGCAAAATGTTGCTTCATGATGACTAAGTGTGCTGCTTGCTAAATCATCTTTACTACAAAGCCCTTAGGGAAGAAATTTTACATGAAAATATAATCTGCTTCGCTGAAAAACACTGAGCAGAGTTTAGTACACACAGTTATAGCTAAAATTTCAACAGATGAGCTATTCTGTTCTTCTGGGTTTTTCTCCTGCAGTACTCAAAGCACTGATTTTGGGTATGTTCCTCAGCTCTGACTCTCACAGTCATGATGATACAGTACAGTGGGAAAGCTGAGAGAGAAATTAAAAGTGAGATGTGGGGGCACAGTGAAAAGGGAGGGAATCTCCAAAGGGATATACAAATGTAAACAATAAATGTCATCTAAAATGTCCTCCTGGGCTGAGTCGTTTGCACAAAGAGTAGCTGGGTCATACAAGCAGTTAGAATAATCCTCTGGGAACTGGTGAATTAAAAGCAATGGCCTTTGATGTGACAATGCTTGGCTCTAATTCCCAGTATTTATGGATTTCTCTTCCGATGTCCTTCCGTTATTTTGTTAGCTGTTGAAATGAGGTGAGAAGAGAGAGCTTTCAGTTGCCTTTTTACCTGCAGGACTGTAGCATTTGAACGAGCATCTGTTAAAAGCAGGGGGAATCTCACAGATTCAACTGGCCTCTAAATTAATGTCCCTCATAGAGCTAAAGGAAGAGACAAAATTTCCAAGCAGTGACATATTGTATGGAAAAAACCTGAAATAAGCTCTGAAGCCATGAAAGTGGAGAGGACAATTTTGTTAGGAGCTCAAACTGGGGTCAATTTGAGAAGCTCTGGTTCAGAAAACATCCTGCCTGGAAAAACACCTCTGTGGATTTGGTCTGTGCTAACCCATAAGACAAAGAGCGGTAGGGTGATGTTCTCCTTCAGTTGAGCTACTTCATTCAAATTAGGCTAGGAACAGTGTTTTCGTGAGTCCTCAATCCATTTACCACCTCCTTCAATGTTTCTTGTCCCTAGTAAGAGACAGGGGTGTTTAGAGGAGGGCTTTTGATCAGAAATCACATTCACCTTTGAAATTATGACCATGACTTCTGGTAACTCTGCCTGGGGAGGATCCCACACTTATGTAAAACCCCAAGGCAAACATAGAATCTGCAGAAAGCACTGAAAATTAGTCTTAAGAAAGACCTCCACTTCTCAGTGTCTCCTTTTGAACTAAAAGGTCTATATATTTTTAAAACCAAGTAAGCAGGTGCTTTATGGAGAGTTTTTATCCCTACAAGGCAGATCCATCAGCTGCTCTACAAAATCCCTCATAGTTTTTGGTGCCCTTCTAGCTTTCACATGGAATCTAAGATATAATAGATTTCTTAATATATTAAATCCCATCACCCAAGCAAGAATAATTCACATTATCCCTACAGCCATGCAGCACGCAGCAACGTTGTGGTTCTTGTGATGTGGTTGTTACCGGTCTTACAGTTCACAGCTCACAGATACCCAGATCACAGCTTGGTTCAATAAGCTCATGCTCATGAAGAAAGTTAGTCCATCCATATCCACCCTAACAGAAGATATTCTGCATTTGCAGATATTTTTCTCTGCCTCCAAGAAGCCTCGCAACACAAAGAAAAACCTCAAATTGTTTATTTTCCCCTCTAATTCTGAACCAGACAGATATTCTGCACTTTGTCCTTTAGTTTTGAAAATTCTTCATTGATGGTTTCTGTTTTGTCTGGGATAGCTCAAAGTTTACCTGAAGAAATTGTCAGGTCTGATGAAAGACCATAGACCAAGCTTGCAAAGGTGCACCCCAGCTCCATAATCCTTTGTCACAAAAGTAAATGGAAAAAGTAGCACTTCCTTTGTCTTCCCCCAGCATTTCTACTGCCTCAGCAACTGTAGGACCTGTAGGAACATCAGGCAAAGCAGAAGACAAGCAATGTCACTGAGATGAATTTAGAAGACAAAAGTGCTTTCTGAAGAACTTGGTTTTTGAGGCATCCTCCACCTACATATGCAATGCAGATTTTGGGCATTGATGTCCCAGAGCTGATCACTGTAGCACCTATGAGCACTCACCTCTGTAGACATCATTAAATAAATTTGTCGAAGAGCATTTGTGGAATCACGGGAATATTTGTGACCCTGAATACTCTCCTCCTGGATCTGCTCAGTTACGGATGAATTTGGGCTTCTGAGATGGGATTCATATGCTCAGCAATTCCTCGTTTGAAAATCTCCAGGTTTTGTGCCTATAGCATTGGCTTCAGTGTTTATAATTTTAGATCCAGCTTCAAGAACAGGCTCAAATTATGACTTTAATGCTGCAATACCCAGGACAGGGATTCTGCTCACCCTCCCTCTCCACCCTTGCAGACCGGGCAACAAAGGAGAAGAAGGCTATAGCCCTGCAAGATGTGACTGCACCTATGTGCTCCTGCAGTTACATCTGGAGCTGAAGTACTACAGCTTCTCCCATAAATAAAAGAACAATACTCTGGCAAATTAATTGCACTAAACTTTTGACCCTCAGCTATAGAAGAGAAAATGTCTTTAATATGAGGCAGTGGAGGGATTACGTGATTGCTGTACTGAAGATCTGCAATGGAACAGTTAATCCTTGCCTCTGCATGGAATCAATGTGATTTTAACACACCAAGAGGTTGGGTTCAACTTGTTTTCTCAGCACGAGAAGCAATATTACTCTTGCTCTATTCTTTGGTCTCTTATCTGATAGTGTGTCCCACCATAATGACCTATTTCTCATTTTAACCAGGCATAACAAATAACTTTACACTGATGCTTTTTCCTAGTATCTGGTTGTCTGAAAAACAATTGTTTCTCCATGGCCACATTTCCCCACAGATATTTCCATCAGGCTTTTCAGAAGGCAGCAGAATGCAGCCGAAGGATTTTGTCCAACACTTCCCTGATTGTCTTAGTGTAGCTTTGTCTTTGGTGAGAAGATACATTTCAGCTGGGATCTTGGGTCAGGGGAATGGCTGAAACCTTCAGGAATGTCTTTTCAGTTTCCAGGCTTGCTGTAGTCAACTTTAAGTGGGGAGTAAGGACATTTCTATGATCTGTTAGCACTTTTTCCTGCCACCACTAATGGGAAATCTCAAATTATGTGTTCATGGTGAGGGCTGAATTTGAAAGCTGGCCTAAGGCTGCTGCAAGCCGTGACCACACACTCCTGGGCCAAGTTGTAGATGAGGCTAAATCAGCAATACCTGCTGATGGAACAGCCTGTAATACATTTGTTGAGCCTAAGGTACATGCTGCATGAACAAGATCTTGAGTCCAAAAGGGGTTCATATTCAGCATATCCAATATACCCAATTTCAAGATCCCAATTCCTGGGTCCCAAAGAATCATTTAAATTATTACATTTTGGATGGTAGACAGGTCTGGATCCTGGAGTAGACTCAGACAAAGCTTTAATATGCATCTTCTCTGTAAAGCTCCTGCTGCTGTTTTGGGTAAAGCTTCTGTGAAGCTTTGACACTTAGCCCTAGAAATTAAATGTTCCCACATCTTCAAGAAATTCCTTATTATATCTCTTTCCATATGGATAATACCATTGTCCTCTATTGTCACTTCTGTGCACTCTGTGGTGACAAGGCTCTTCAACTGTCATAGAGATGTCATTGCTTTAGGTACCCTAAAAACCGTGAGATGTTGCTTGCCCTCATTTTGACCCCTGAAGACCTTTCAACGGCCAAATGCTGAGACAGAATATTCTTGCTGGGCATAAAGTTTTATTACTGCATTTTCCTTTAAAGAAAAAAAGGCTGATGGATTCACAGGTATTAGCTAACTGGGGACAAAAAGAGAGGTGAATGTGAGTAGTCTATTTATTTGATTAGTTACATTAGGTGTGATTATAGAAAACACAATTATGTCTTATTCTTTTTTCTTTTTATTTATTTATTTATTTATTTTTGCAGGTTGGATGTACAGGTCGAAGTGCAGATACTGGAGGTGAGGATGAGGTACAGATACTGGATGAGGCCTCACCTTGAGTACTGTGTCCAGTTTTGGGCACCTCAGTACAAGAGAGATATAGAGGTGCTGGAGCGGGTGCAGAGGAGGGCAACAAAGCTGGTCCAGGGACTGGAGAATAGATTGTATGAGGACTGTTTGAAGGAGCTGGGTCTGTAGTTTAAGGAAGGGGAGACCTTATTACTCTCTACAACTACCTGAAATGACATTGTAGAGAGGTTGGTGCTGGTCTCTTCTCTCAGGTAATTAGGAACAGAACCAGAGGGACTGGCCTAAAGCTGAAACAAGGCAGGTTTAGACTGGACACTAGTTAAAAATTCTTCATGGAGAGAGTGGTGAGATATTGGAATAGGCTGCCCAGGGAGGTGGTTGAGTCACCATCCCTGGATGTGTTTAAACATCGCTT